>PVKA01015937.1:24910-49065 GCA_004027165.1 Ctenomys sociabilis
TTGCAGACCTGGGGATTGAACTCAGGCCCTTACTTTTAAGAATGACTGGGGCCAGGGAGATGGCTCAGTAGAATAAGCGCTTCCCTGCCAAGCACAAGGGCCTGAGTTTAATCCCAGGTTCTATTAAAAAAAAAAGAATGGCTTATATCAGAGCTAGATATGGTGGTGCAGGTTTGTAATCTCCACATTTGGGAGGCTGAGGCAGGAGGATTGCAATAAATTCTGAGGCCAGATTAGGCTCAGTGGAATAAGCACTTCCTTGACAAGTGCAAGGATCTGAGTTCAATTTCAGGTTCTGCCAAAAAAAAAAGAACGAAAAAAAATCTTACACTACAGAAACATTTGGTAAGAACTGTGATATACTGAGGCTTAATCATTTGCATATTGTGAAATAATTTACATAGTGCCAGGGCCAGTTCTCAGGATTACACTTTTCTGCCAGTGTTTTTAACATGACTGGAATAAAAAAATGTGTAGTGTTTTTTCTTTCGGAATTGTTCCAGCATCCACATGTTTAGAAATACAAAAATATGTCCATGTGCTCACTCAGAAAATAAGAAATAAGAAAGAGCATTCTATGCTGAGGAATAAGTTAATTTAAATTAGATTAAACTTTGCAGAGGGTGCTTCAAGGAGGTTTGGGTGGATTCCAAGCCTTAGCATATCATTCAAGAAATGAAAAGCCCCAGGGGGTTCCAAAAGGCATGTCCGCTTTAAATCAGCTTTAGTCCACTTCAGATATATATATATAGTGACTAAACTTGAACACTGGATAAAAAGGGAGTTTTATTTCTACTCTGCAGATGCATCATCCTGAAGTAAAATAAGTGTGGCAACATAGGCCCTTTTTAGAATTTCTCAGGAGGATTTGTATACCGCTTCTGAGGCAATAGTTCCTGTTCAGTCTCTTACCTTCCATGAAACTGAAAGACTCACTTGTCAATAAGCTCAGATGTAGTAACTCTCTTTCTACTGGAAATTAGTTACAGCTACAATGAATAAGCCCTCATGGAATGCTTAGAAGATAGCACAGTAGATACATTCAGCATATTTCATGCATGGAAATGATTTTCATTACAGGTCTATCTCAGCTGCCCAGTCCCTCAATTGTCTTATTCTTTGTTGATCAAGGCCAAAAAACAACGGAAAAATAAACCATTTTCATATTACATGTAAACATTCAAAGTCAGTTGAGATAAACAAGGAATGAAATGAAATACAAGCTTTATTTTTCATAGTTCAGTGTTTCAGTATTGCATGGCGGTGAATTTACTGTAAAAACCTGCACACAACAAAAGTTATAATTTGTGAGCATCCCCCCTTATTACTGTATTATATATGACTCAGGACAGTGCTGATTTTGATTTAAAAATTATGTTAAAATATATAACACAAAAGCATCAAATTTTTGTGAAGCTATAAGTAAACATACAAACAAAAATTCAAAATTAATTGCAATGTTCCACTGTGCTCCTAATAAGCAACATGAATGATTAAAAAAGACTGCTTTTCTTTTTTTTGCTAGTGCTCTCAGCCATCCTTCCCTTGAGAAGGGCACGAAAGGAAGTGTGGTAATGAGGATTAGGAGACTGAAATGCTGCTGGCCAGTGGGTGGACTGTGGATTGTATTACCTGCAGGAGTGGAGGCAAAATACCCATAAAATAGCTTTTCAGATTCAGTTTGTCTCAAGTTACATTGTGAAATTCAGTGGTTTTGTGCAGTTGTATACCCAAATTAAATAAGAGTTGGGGTGGGCCAAGCCTTGTGCAGAAGGACATGCAGGTGGGACCAGAGGTATTAGGGTTTGCGGTTTCCTCTGGGAAATGCTTTTGGTGATTGCATGCCCCAGTGGGTAGAGTGGGGGAAAGAGGTCCAGAGCCTGGCCCATGGTGCCTTTCGGTTCACAGGCCAGTCTGTACTGTGAAGACTGATGATCCGATGCTGACTATTAAATCCAGCATTGGCCTCTGATTCCACACGTCAACTGGCTAAATGGTGAAGTTAGAGCCTTTCATAACTTCAGTGAACAGCATTGTAACAGGCCCTCTTTTCTTTCTCTTTCTTTCTTTTCTTCCTTCCTTCCTTCCTTCCTTCCTTCCTTCCTTCCTTCCTTCCTTCCTTCCTTCCTTCCTGAACCAGGGATTGAATTCAGGAGCACTTATTCCACAAGGCCCTATTTCTTACTGAGAAAGTTCTGACCACACAACCAACCTTAGTATTCTTTAGTTCTCTTGGAAGAGGTATCAACAATCCTGGTATCCTGGGTGAAAGTCCGGTTTAAGACCTTTCTTTCGTATGTTTCTTTGTATTCCAGTCATCACTGGAAGTGGTATTTATTCTTTATTTCCTGTTCTAGACTGTAGTGTGTTCCTTCTGGTTTGTTTCTTTTCTTTTGTAGAACCGGGGATTGAACTCAGGCTGTTGCACTTGCCAGGCAATCGCTTATTCTACTGAGCTATCTCCCCATCCACGTTCTGTTTTGTTTGTTTGGTGTTTGTTTTTGTGGGTGGCCAGTAAATGGTTGAGATGATTGAGAAATCTTTAAGGACTTCTTACTTTGACATTTTAGCTGCTATAACCTCTTAAGACCAAACAAAATTATTACATGTATAAGTACTTTGTAATAGAAGAAAATGTTACAAGACTTTCTAAACTTAGATAATTTCTTGGGACCAGGGAGATGGCTCAGTGGAGTAAGCGCTTCGCTGGCAAGCGGAAGGGCCTGAATTCAATCCCCAGTTCTGTGAAAAGAAAAAAAAAGGGGGGATATTAAATAAACTTGGGTAATTTTTTTTTCCTTTTCTTTTTTTGCAGCACCGGGGATTGAATTCAGGACCCTGTGCTTGCCAGGCAAGTGTTTATTCTACTGAGCTATCTCCCCAGCCCTAATTTATGTAATTTCTGAGACTAGGCATTAGTGGCTGTATGCAGGTATCTTTGTGGCTACCAGATTGATGAAAGTAAGAAAAAAAAATCACTGATTGCGTCTTTTATAAATCAATGGATTAAGGTGATATAATTATGTCAAAATGTATTAATGATACAGCTTGATGTCAGAGAAAAATCTTACTCAGATTAGCAGTTTCGAAGCAGTAAACAAGATCAACAGTGAATTGTTAGTGGCCATATTTTACGAAATTATGTGATGCAGGAGATCTCTATAACATTTTCCCAGCAATTTGATTTATCTAGTCCTCTCACAAGACTTTCTTTCTTTTCGGCATATGGGCTGCCAAAGTGAATGTTCTTTCATTTCTTTATGTCTTCTTATTCTTGTAGCCATTCCAGGTAGATGGGTTGTAATTGTCTTTACAAGAGGAGACACGCTCCACTTTTATATACACCCATCAGTAGTGGGTAATTAATTAAGGTCAGCGGAAGGCAACTTTGGAATTGGTAATGAAGTTGGATTAAAAGAGATGAGAGTAAATATTTTCTCTCTTTTCTTGATAAGGTTGTGCTTATAATTAGCAGAGATTTGAAAGATGAAAATGCAATGCTAGAAGGGATTAGACGATTGAACTTGTCTTGCCTGCTTGAGCCAATTGTCCCGCCTGTAGACGCAGACGTGTCAGCACAGGGACCTCTGCTAAACTTGTGGCCCTTTTGTTTTCACCAGAAATGAATCCAAGTATTTCGATCTGCTCTCAGGGTTAAATTGGAAGTTTTGCTTAGAATGAAATTTCTCAAAGTGAAACTGTTGGTTTATAATAACTGTTTATAATGCCATCAGGCATGGGTTTAAAACAGTTAACATCTCCCGAGAATTCAAGTTCAGCACTATTTTCCTGTGTGATGGATGTGAGGGAAGGAAGGGGCGGGAAAATGCACCCTGAGCTCCCCCCAGCCCAACCTGTGGTGCTGGGTGCTGGGGATTGAACCCAGGACTTCCTGCAGGCTAAGCAAGGTCTCCACCCCTGAGTTACCTTGCCAACGCCCCTTAATCTTCCAGAAATGCTTTTCTACCTTGAGAATTTGGCAATAGTTAGAAAACCACCATTGTGAACACAGTCTCTCTAGCTTCCTGGTAGTATGATTTAAGCTGGTCTCCTCAGAAGAAAAATCTGCCATCCCCATGTGTTAATTCATAGAACTGTGATTAGATTTATTTTAAAGAGTTGACCAGTTAAATATAAAGAAAGCTCTCCTATCTAACAATGAGTGGAGAGTTACAGTTAAAAATATTATTCAAGAGCAATTCATAAAATGGCTCTTGGGTCAAAACATAGCATAACAGTGGGGATTTGGCCCAGACTCCAGATGTAAGTATATTTGGGATAGGCTTATCTTCCCACACTATCTCTCTTGATAAGGTTGTGCTGGTGGAAACTGAAAACTATTAAGGTAGCCTTGTAGTCAGAGAGTTCCTGAGGAACGGGAAGTCCAATGGCACAGAAAAACACCCTCAAATGTTTTATAACACGCAGACTGGTTTCATTTGAATTGTATGTAATGCATATTATCACTCATGTATAGGAGGCAATAAATATTTTTTATTATAAAAGATTTAAAAAGAAGATAGTTATCTTTAGACCAAGACTGTGGATCTTTGCAAGGCAATGGTTTTCATTAAAAAAAAGTCAAAATAAAAATTCGGCCAGAGTGCCCCAGGAAGGTGTTAAGCATAGTAAATATTCATAAAGTAATGAGAAAGATTTTTATCTAACTGCAGTCAGAGATTTTATTGGTGTTTTATCCTGTAGTAAACCAGGAAAGACAAGTCTAATATAAACAGTGCTTTTTGGAAAAAAGAGTTTTGTTGTACTGCTTAACAAGTATAAACATGTGCATGAGTTATGGCTCTACCTTTTAAGCCAGATTCTTCTAGTTGCTTAAGGCTGTGCCTATGTAAAATTATTATCACGTTTTCATAAAACGACAATCTTAAACACAGGGAACCTGCTATCCATAGAATAGAAAGCATAATACCTATTTGACCGAGTGCTCTAATTATATAGTTTGTACATTTCAATTGGGCCTATAGCCTCAGATACCTGTTTTCCCCACCTATCAGTAGATTTTTTTTTTTTCTGTATTTTTTAGGGAAGGGTCTTCAGGGTGTTCAGGGACTCACTACTAGGTTGTACTCATAGTGAGTCTCCTGTTTACTCCTCCCAAATACTGGGATTACAGGCTCTCGCACCACCATGCCCAGTCTCAATTGCCCTCTCAGCACGCCCTGCGTGCAGGGCGCTGGCACAGCAGACCTGGGGATTGAACCCTCACCCATCTGCTAGTAAAATATAGATCTATTAAGGTACAGGAAAGCTTCAGGTCATGAGGGGCCCTTCTGTACTTCTCTGCTTTTGTCTCTCCTTTCCTTCCTTCATTTGCTTTCTGAGACAAAGCCTTGCCATCTACCAGAGGCTGGTTTTGAACCATCTGTGTAGCCCAGGCAGGCCTTGAACTTATGAGCTTCTTGCCTCAGCCTCCTGAGAGCTGCAATTATAGGAATATACCACTTGGTTTATAATTCCATATTTCAAAGTTCTTTTTGTAGGTGGGTACAGTGACGTGCCTATAGTCCCAGTTTGAGGTCAGGAGTTCAAAACCAACCTAGACAACATGGACAGACCCAGCAAGAAAGAAAAAAAAAAAAAAAAAAAAAAGGAAAGAAAAGAACCTTTCTATATTGTAATCATAATGATATCTGAAAAAAGTAATTATATCTGATTATCTATCTGCCAAGGAGTACCCTAATAGCCTGAAAGTCTTGCTGTACCCAACATCTTGGCAAAGTTTGTGCATCGTGAGTGTTAGTTGTACATAATAATCTTCTTTGCTGTAATAAACTGAGTTACTGTTTTTCTTCTTCTTGTTAGGAGCCCAGGTGGCTTGGGGGAAAAATTCATTTCAGGTTCTAGATAACCCATATGAACTGCCTGAGTTACCTACTATTTTACAGGAGTTTTAAAGTCTTTACTGTTCATGTATTTGGTACAGTGTCTCACTATGCAGCTCAGACTTGAAGTGATCCTCCTGTTTTCAGCCTCTCTGGTGCTGGGATTACACATGTGCTCCATCGCGCCTAAGTAGCCAGCTCAGCACCCCCCAGGGGTGGGGCCGGTTTGGCACCATGCTGGAGATTGAATGCTGTTCCTGCACTTGCCTAAGCAGGTGCTTAATCTGCTGAGCTATCTTGCCAGCCTCTAGAGGTGTTTAAAGCCTATTGTTACATTTGATGCCCACTCTAAACGCCATAATATGTATCCTTTCATAAAAGAATTTCAGGTGTTATTTCCAAAGGATTAATTAAGTTCTCAATAAATTTCTGGTCTTATTCAGGAAGAGGTTCGAGAAGTTTGGGTACAGCACATCATAAACCTCAAAGGCCTTAGCACTCTGACTAAAAGCCATATGATATCACATGGATTCTCAAATTGTCCACCCGTAGGCTCATTGTGCAGTAATATGGGGACTTCTGGTTGGCTTCAGAGGATGGTGTCCAAGTTCCTTTGTCTAATGAGAAAACTCTGACCCTGTGGTTGACAATCTAGATACATAGGTTTCTCTTCCATGTGTTCAGTAATGTCTCTGGAGTGTTCTTACCTTTCCAGGTGTTGCCCTGAGCCAGAGGCTGACTGCTTATTGTTGAAGGTTCAGATAAGAGATTCATAATACAACTTGATGTACATGGTTGGCCTAAGAGAGTCTGATCAGTTTTATATTTTTTCTAAGTTTTGTTCTTGAACATTTCCTTTCTCTTATTTTCCACTAAGCTTAATTTCTTTTGGTTTTCTTTCTTTTCTCCTTCAAAACGCTAACTTTTGTAGCATTATGAAAGACATCTGGGGGAAAATAGACTGAGGGTGACCTCTTTCCTACAGGAGATATTTTTTATTTATCTTAGATGATTATTATTGTTGTTATTATTATTATTATTGTTATTGTGGGAATCTCAGCACCTGGAATTGAACTCAGGACCTTGCGCTTGCCAGGCAGGCACTTATGCCTGCCAGGCTATCTCCCCAGCCCTTATCTTAGTAAGACCTGAGCACCTTCTACAACCTAGACTGGGGATTGAACCTAGTACCTGGAACATTCCAAGCACACACCCTACTGCTTAGCCATGTCCTCAGTCCTTTTTAATTTCTTATTGTGAGGCCAAATTTCCCAGGCTTCCCTTGAACATGTGGCCCCAGTGGCTGGGATTACAGGTGTGTGTCACACCAGGCTGCAGAACACTTTGTGAACAGATGAAAGAATGCTGCTCTAAGAACCCACGATGTAATGAGGAGAAGACATAGCTTCCTTTGTAGAGCAGAGCACAAGAGGAAATAGGCTAGGCTGGGAGAGACAGAGTTCACAAAACAAACATGCAACAGCTGAAAGGTTGAGAGCCTTTTACCTGGGAAAGCTGGCAGCTTCTGTACTGGTAACATTTAGGGAGTGGGGGATAATTGTGTTCTGGAAATGCTTCTACCCAGAGAGGCAAAAGTCTTAATCAACTCTATTTCTACCTTTGGGTCTTCTGTGTGGCCTGTCAAATGCCTGTGCTGCATACCCTGTTGTGCCTACGTATATTTTAAACAAGTCCCACGTGATTCTTTCACAAACTAAGCATATATAAAAGCTTCGTATGTAGCCCGGGCCATCAGCATCTCTTCCCTGTGTTGCCTCACTTTGGTGTTTTCCCTCTCACTAGGCTCATTTCTCCCACACATTCTCCACACAGCAGCAGCCAGAATGAACTTCTGATCATGTCACATTCTCCAGTGATTCCCTCGTACACTTGGAGTTCGGTTGAGAGACACAGGATCTTGCTATGTTATTCAGGTTGACCCTGAACTCACTATGTAGCCCAGGCTGGTCTCAAACTCACTGTGATCCTCCTGCTTCAGCCTCCTGAGTGCTGGGATTACAGGCGCACACCATCATGCCTGGCCTTAAGGTTAACCTCAGTGTGACCTCTGAGGTACTGCATGGACTTATTTCATGCTCTCTTTCAATTAAAATACTTAAGTCTAATGAGCTTTTATTGTGTCACAAGCCATTCCCACTTCAGGGACATTGATACATTTATTTTTATTTTTATTTTTTGGTGGAACCTGGGATTGAACTTAGGCCCTTGCGCTTGCCAGGAAGCACTTTATTCTACTGAGCCATCTCCCCGGCCTCACTTCAGGGACATTGCAAGTCCCTTCCTGTGTTTTGTGATCACCCTAACAGTGAGACCATCTCAGAAAAAAAAAAAAAAAGAAAAAAAAAAAAGAAGGTTTCTCTTCCAATACTTCCTTTTGTCCAAACTGAATCATATGATAATTCATAGGCAGTCCTTGGGTGTGTGTGGGGGAGGGTGGCATGACATTGGGGTTGTCATATGGGCCTGGGCCACAGGTTCTCACTCTATGTTGGGCTATTTACCTGGAACAGTTTTCTGAAATCTGCAGACTCCTTTCCAGAGGAAACCATGAAAATTACTTATTAATTATCTATTACCTGTCTCAGCTTCCCGAGTGCTGGGATCACAAGTGTGTGACACCATGCCTGGCAAGAAGGATGTACTATAATTTCATGAACATTATTTTAATGATATCATAGCATATCAGCTGAAGATGTAACTCGTTGGTAAGCGCTTTCCTAGCATGTGTGGGGCTCTGAGTTCAATAACCAGTAATGCACGCACGTGTGCACACACGCACACACACACACACACATCCTATTTTGGTAAAAGATACCACAAGATGGGACTGGGGAGATGGTTCAGTGAAATAAGCGCTTCCTTGGCAAGCACAAGGGCCTGAGTTCAATCCCCAGTTCCACAAAAAAAAAAAAAAATAAATAAAATAAAAGTTTGCTGGGCGTGGTGGCGCATGCCTGTAATCCCAGCACTGGGGAGGCTGAGGCAGGAGGATTGTTGTGAGTTCAAGACCAGCCTGAGCTACAAAGTGAGCTTAAGGCCAGCCTGAACTGCATAGTGAGACCCTGTCTCAAAAAGACAAAAAAAAAAAAAAAAAAAAAAAAAGATGGGTGGGGCATGGCAGGGGGACAGGAGTCTCCTTTGCTTCTCTGTATGTTTAAGTCTGGAAGAGGAGATGTAGAGAGATCTCTTTCTGTTTGCCTGATGGCCATTCCGTGCTCTCCATAGACTGGAGTGTCCTGTTTTTGGACGCGCTTCTTTCCTTGTCCACTTTCCCTGCATCATCATGCACAGGCATCTTTTCCTGTTGGCCGAGCGCACAGGTTTTAGAGTCAAAGAGGCCTGAGACTACATTCCGACTCTCACAAATTCTTGCTCTGCATGACCTGCAGTAAGTAAAATCAATACCAGTAGCAGTACTAGTGCTACAAAATAGTAGTGCTGGTCACGGTAGCAGCAGTCATAATAGAGGCACATTCAAGTCTTACTCTTGTCGGGCTAAAGGCTTTGCAAAGATTATTTAACTCTTAGAACCCTGATGTAATTGTTACTATTATTCACCTCTGAAAAGTTAGGAGAGGGGGCTTGCATGAAGTATGCCTCTTGCCCCTAACCCTCAGCTGCCTTTCTTGCAAAGCGGATGTGAGCCTCCTGCCTCACTGAGTGTGGAGGTTCATGGGGAGGGTACACAGTGAGTGCTGAGGAACTGTTCTGTTAGCTGATATGCATGTGATGCCATGCAGCCAAGAAGACCTTGTCTACTCGGCTAAAATGCCAGGGTGATTGATGGATTTTGCTTGTTCAAGGAGGAGCTGAAGGAGTTATGAATAATTGGTGCATAACTCAAAGGTAAGTAAATTGTAAATATAATCTATTCATCATGATGTTCCTATCCCTGCTAGGAAATCATTTCTGGGTCTTTATGAACCATGAGTTGGCAACTGTAGCCACTACATTTTTTTTTTTTTTTTTTTTTTGTGTGTGTGTGTGTGTGTTTTGTTTTGATACAAGGTCTTGCTATGCAGTTTGGACTCAAAGTGATCTTCCTGCCTCAGCCTCCCCAGTGCTGGGATTACAGGCGTGTGCCACCATGCCTGGTTTTGGGGCCTGAACAGCATATGATAATGGGGATCCAATTTGGGCCCTTGTGCTTGCCAGGGAAGTGCTTATTCTACTGAGCCATCTCCCCGGCCCTGGCTTGCTTTTAAAATCTTCAAATTTATATGTGAGTTCTTAATTCGTATTTCAAACATTACCAAATCGGGAAAGAGATGATAGCAATATTCAGGATGGGCTGGCGAGATAGCTCAGTGGATTAAGCACCTGCTTAGGCAAGTGCAGGAGCCACAGTTAGATCCCTGCACCACATGCTGCACTGACCCTGTCCCTCAGGTGAGGCCCCTGAGACCGAGCATGGCGGAGCACACCCGTAATTGCAGTGCGGGGGAGGTTGCAAGCAGGAGGCTCGCTGTGACTGCGAGCTGCATAGTGAGACCCTGTACCAAACACATAAAAGCCGGGCGTGGTGGCGCAGGCCTGTAATCCTAGCACTTGGGAGGCTGAGACAGGAGTATTGTTGTGAGTTCGAAACCAGCCTGAGCTACAAAGTGAGCTTAAGGCCAGCCTGAACTGCATAGTGAGACTCTCTCAAAAAGACAAAAAAAAAAAAAAAAGAAGATATTAGGAGTTAAATCCACAGTCCTGTATTAAAGAAGGCATCTATCTACAATGATTTCGTGAGCTGTGATCAATCTATTTTTGTGGACAAAGATTTCCCGGCAAGCCAGAACGCGCTCATAGCCTTGGGTGTGAGCGCCACCTGCTGGACTATCTACACAAAACTCCTGAGCCTCGACTCAGGAGTGGTGTGTTGCCTGGAAGTTTTTTTTTTTTTTTTTTTTTTTTTTTTCTTGTCTTTTTGAGACAGGGTCTCACTATGCAGTTCAGGCTGGCCTTAAGCTCACTTTGTAGCTCAGGCTGGTCTCGAACTCACAACAATCCTCCTGCCTCAGCCTCCCGAGTGCTGGGATTACAGGCATGTGCCACCATGCCCGGCTTGCCTGGAAGTTTTAACAGCCAAATGCCCAAGCAGCACTCCTTTGACTTTTAGGTTACAAGGACAACCGTAATGCCGAATGAGTAATGTGGTCTGTGTGTAAGTGTCCAGACCTATTAGGAAAACATACTTACGAAGCATTCAACGCAAAAATATTCCGCTGAGCTGTCGCTTATAAGCTTGCTAGTGCCAAGAACACAACGCAGAGCCCTCTGTTTAAGTTGTGGGCTCACTGAGTTTTATACATCAGGGATGCAGGTGTGTGCTGGGGCTTCATGGCATGGGGACTCGCACATATACGTTGTAGAGGGGCAGGAAATCTCTCCCTTTTCTGTGTCCACATGTTGGCTTTGATGCCAAATACATACCCTTGTCCTAGACTTTTGATCTTGGAGCCACGGGCCTCGATGGTATTTGGCGGAGAGGTGCCCTTCTGCACCACTTTGTGAAGCCTCATGCAGCTCTGTGGTAGCCTATGGGGAAATAGCTGCAGGGATCACAGACGCATTAGGGCAACTTATTCCTTCCTTTTTTCCTTCTTTTTCTTTTTCTTTTTTTCATGTATCTGGTACAGGGTCTCACTACCCAGCTCGAACTTGTAGTGATCCTTGTGTTTTCAATTTTCCCAGCACTAGGATTACAGATATGAGCCACTAGACACAGACTTGGTGGCCAGCTCAGCACCCCCTGGGGGTGGGGCTGGCACAGGATGTGGTGCCATGGATCGAACCCCAGTCCCTGCACTTGCCTAGGTAGGCGCTTAGTCTGCTGAGCTATCTCACCCCCCCAAAGGGCAATTTATTTCAATTGAACACCCCCAAAAATGGCTTTGGGGGAAGTAAATAGATGTGTTGGTCGGTGAAGACTTTAATGAAGTTTCAGATAGACTGTCTTTGGAAAGGATGTAAAAAAGCATAGTACTATTTGTGGGAGGGTACAGGTGGAGGGACCCAGGGGAAGGAAGGGACAGTCACTTAATCTCCTTCCCAGACTTGTGATCACTTTCCTAAGACTATCTGAACTCTAAGAGTTGCTCCCTACAATTGTCATTGACTAAGGATTGTCCTTAGTATTTTCTTAATGTGGTAAAACCCGTTGTTTGCTGTGAGGCTTTTACTGCAGCTGTAGCGTATCTCTCCTGCTCTGCTACCCCTTTCCTCTCTCTGAAAAACATCATGCATAATTCATGAGTCTGTTGGGATAAAGCAAAGGTTCTGTCTTTCTTCCAAGGTTGGTTAATGGGTTTTTGTGGCTCAATTTCTCAACCTACAAAATAGATTCCGACTAAGAAGGAGCTCAAGGCCTAAAGAACTTTCTGCTTTTATGTCTGATTATTTCTAGTGCCTGGATAACATAAGGGTGTTAGAACTCACTGTTTTACGGGAAAATGATGCATACTTGGTGAGAATCTTCTTCCAAAGATTCTGAGTCAGCAGCCATCCGCACAGTATGACAGGTGACTTTTCCAGACTTGTCCTCAGTGCTGATGTCAAGGTAGAATCCGGGACAGAGATGCTACTTTCTTTTTTAACTTACAAAGGCACAATCACCCGTGAGATTCAGGTACTTTGTCTTTGTTAATAATTGTACATTCAGATTTTTAAATTTTTTTGAAATTTTTTTTTTTAGCAAAACTGGGGATTGAACTTAGGCCCTTGTGCTCTCCAGGGAAGCACTTATTCCACTGAGCCATCTCCCCAGTCCCAGATTTTAAAAAATCTTTTATTTTTTTCCTTGGTAAAGGGTCTTACTACATAGCTTGGATTTATTGTCTCAGCATCCTCAGTGCTGAGATTATAGGTGTGCGTGGCACACCTGGGTCACCATGCTTGGTTTCAGTGGCTGGCTTGGTGCAGGGTGGATACTGCTATGCAGTACTGGGGATGGAACCTAGGTCTTTGCGCTTGCCAGGCAGGAACTTATCTCCCTGGCCCTATGTCTTAGTTACTTTTGTATTTGTTGCTGGGACAAATACTGGACACTCAAAATGAAGGAAGGAAAGGCTTATTTAGCTCACAGTTACCGGAGGGTTCAGTCTATATTCTGCTGGCTCCAAGGCAAATAACAGCAGGTCATGAAAACAATGAAGAGCAGAGGAGGAGCAGCTGCGGCATCCATCAAGCCTCTCTCCTCCTTTTCCTCTGACTGTGAAGATCGGTGCTCCATGGCGAAGATCGGCCTGGCTGCGAAGGTCGAGCACCGCTGAAGACTGGGACTCCTCAGTCTAAGCCTTCCTGAAGTCCTGGGCCCGCGTACTCTGAGAACTGCCGGACCTGACTCAGCCAAGTTGACACACTGTGTCAACTAACACAACCTACATTCAGATCTTTTGTCCTGTGTTTATATTTCCTGATTTAACTCAGCACTGTAGGCTGAAAATCATGGCCCCTCTATATTAGGTGTAAATGGTCACTTCTCTCCTGACTGTGCTAGTTTAGTGTGATAGTCCTATGTTTTCCTGTGCTTTTGTTCTGGGTCAGCATTTGTAAATTTATCCATCATACTCAACCAACAGCAATTTTTTTTTGAGCAGAATATATTTTTTGAGGCAAAGAAAGCTCCTGTCTGAGAGAGAGAGACAGGAGAGGGGTTCCTGAGTGGGTGTTCCCTGGGAAGCTGTCTCTTCCAGGGACTTTTATAGAAGAAAACCACGTGAGGCGGGTCTAAGGCAGTGGAGAAGACATGGGAACTCGGTTAGTTAGGCATGAGAGTTTGTTACCTAAGCAAGTCCCCATCCAGAATTTATGAAAGAAATGCAAACTCATACCTCTGTCCAATGATCTTGGTGGATGACCGCTAAAATGATATAGGGAAAAATGATCTCCTGACCTAAAAGATGCTTGTGATGAGTTCATGTTCTCTAAAACCAAAGAATGAACTTTAGGAACAAATGGAGGTTATGAGCAGAATGTAGTTATTGAGGGAAAGAAAGCTTCTGTCTGACAGAGAGCTAGGAGGGGGATCCTGAGTAGGTGGTCCCCACAACAGCAATTTTTAAAAAACTGTCTCATGTACTTGACTTACTTGAATTGTTTTTGTTTTAAATTGTTTTATTTTTAAAGAGAGTGCAAAATACTACTACAACAGAGAAATTACAATTGATACAAAATTTCACTTAACAAAATAATATGAATTTCACAGTATTTATTGTAATGCATTGTGTTGACTTCCAACTAGTAAGTCATATCACCAGATATATGCATGCAAAATTGGAAGAAGATAGAAAAGAAGGAAGAAATATATTAGAAATCAAGAAGAGGAAAAAGGACAACTGAAAAAAGGAGACAAAACAAATTAAGCATTACCTACTCTTTTCTATAAACCAGCAGAAATGCACAATACAGTTGTCCAAACCATCCTTACATACAGAGATAAATCTCTTTTTCTCACTCCCTCTCCTCAGTATCGCTTTCCTCTTGATTAACTTCATTCTCTTTTCCCAGTATCTATTATACCCTTCAGGTTCCACTTTTTTCTTTCAGGTTCTTGTTGAATTGTTGTTAGTTAAATGGTGATATCACTATAGCTTTGTATCAGATAGCTTTGTATCAGATCTTGATTTTTTTTTTTTTTTTTTTAACATTGCATGGATCTAAGGGATACTTGCAGCATTTTCATCTTTGGGCTATCAAAAAAAAGTGCTGCTGTACACAAATTTGGTTTTTGAGTTCATGTGGGGAAGAGAACTCACAGAACTATAAAGTCCTGTGTCACAGAACTCGCTAGATTTTGCAAAAAGAACTTAAAACAAGACAGGAAGGGGAGAGCAAACCTCAGTAGGTTCTTAGTGTTTTATCACAAAGTTCTGTGGTAAAACTGAGAAGAAACCGCAAGCTTCACTCTTGGCCAGACCAGCGCTGGAAGAATGATTGATTTCAAGGTTAGCCAAGGTCAGGCGGAAACTTGGCTTGATTTATTCATATGTTCAGAACTCCAGATCTACTGAGTTTTGCATGGTTTGGGATTTAAAAAAAAAAAGTATTTTGGGGCTCAGTACAAAGCTGAGGCCTGGGGACTAATGGGGAGAGGAAATTTGTTACCTTGGTCTGCACTTAGGCCGGGCCAAAAGGAGGGATTTTTATCTACAGAGTTTCTAGCTGAAGCTTACTCACTTAAATTATTCTTTGAAAGTTTACAAGAACAAAACATGCCTTTTCTTTTCATCCCTGCACCTACTAGGAAGGCCAGCATTCTTCTTCCAGAGTTTTTAGACATTTCTATAGGCCAGAGCAAGATTTATTTCTTGAAAAATTTCATGGCTGTGATTCACAGCACTCATAGACTATATTCAATTTCTTTGGCTCAGTATTTGGGTAACTCTCTAGAGGTGAAGGTAACGAGGTTGCGTAGTCTGAAAAAATTGGACCTAGCCCAATGGTCTGAAAAAATATGTTTTTCTTCCAGAGTAAGTATTTGAAGAAAACAAAAGAAACAGTCACAGTCAAAACCTAAGTCTCACTATAAGTGGGGTGTGGTGAGTGTGGTGCATGAAAATTTTCTTCTGTTAGCAGCCCAAGTTCTGATGGGCAGTGTCAGTGGACAGTAGGAGGCTGGTGGTGCCTCGTTATATCAGCAGCAAGAGCTCTGGGGGTGACAAAATCCACTGGCTGTGAATTACAGAATATTCTTCAAGATTTCAATCTTATAAGGCACTGTTTTTCTCAATAGAAATTTCAACCAGGGGTCTAGATTTTTTTTTTTCAGTTCTGGGGCTCAAACCCAGGGCCTGGTGCATGTTAAGATTCTGTACCACGAGACTGGGTGTGGTGATGCGTGCCTGTAATCCCAGTGCTTGGGAGACTTTGAACAGGAGGATCACAAGTCCAATCTGTGTAGTGAAACCCTGTAGACCCTGTATTAAAATACATTAAAAAAAAAAAAAGATTATGTACCACTAAGCTACACTGCCAGTTCTCTGGAACTTTTTTCTTTTTCCTATGCTGCTGTCATCTTTCTTTTGGTCACCTTAGGGTGTTAAGATGACTGCCACTGTTCCAGGTCTCATGTCTGTGTTCCAGAAAGAAAAAAAAAGTAAAAAGGAGCTAAAAGCCAAAGGGCAATGGCTTATTGAACAAAACAGTGAAAAAGTCCATTTTGTGAAAAATGTAAGAATTTGTCCGCAAGACAGACCTAGCAGATTTTCATGTATACTGTCATGGCTGGAGTGGAACACACATCACTTCAGCCACCCTAGAAGGTGGCTAGGGCTAGGTTCCTAGGTTGTAAGTACTACTTGGGTCATCCAGGCAATAACACCCACCTTGCTAGCTTAAGACTGGTAGTCAATGATGACAGAAGTTCTTCGAGTTGCACAGAAGAGTAGATGTGACATACGCTGGGGTAGATCGTACCTGTAAACCAGATCCATGAATGGCCAGGAGAGAGTGTTAACAGCTAAAGTTTAGAGGGTTTTCAAAGAAAGAATTCTCTGAAAATGTTCACCAAGTTGAGGGGAGCTGGTATCAGATTTCACAAAGTGTGCAATTTACAATGTATAGACATGAAGTATTTAGCATGTAATATAGAGGGGCCAGATGGAGTTAGTATAGCGGTAGAGTGCTCCTGCTCCTCCAGCAAGTTCACGGCTCTTGGAAAGGTTTGGTTTATCTCACAGCTTGTAGAGGTTTCAGTACATAGTTGGCTGGCTCCAAGGCAAGATGGTATAGAAGAGGGATATGGTAGAGGAGGACCAGTCCATGGCAGGGCGGGCAGGAAGAAGGAGCAGCAGCAAGCCTGCCCTCCATCTTTTCCTTCATATTCCATGCAAGTTGTAAGGCTATTGATGGGTGCTGACATCCACATCCAAAACAAGTCAGGAGACTGGCCTAACCAGCACACCCTTACTCTGTGTTGTTCAGCACAGTGTTCTCAGAATGAGCAACCAGCTAAGTACCACTCCTTTTTAAATTTGTTTTTTGAAATCATTTATTTATTTATTTTATTTCATGTATTTGGTACAGGGTCTCATATGCAGCTCTGACTCATAATGATTCTCCTGTGTCAGACTCCCCAGCACTGGATTACAGGCTTGCACCACCAAGTTCAGTTTTAGTGGCTGGCTTGGCACCCAGGGCCAGTACAGCATGCAGAACCAGGGATCGAACCCGGGTCCTTGTGCTTGCCTAGGCAGGTGCTTAGACCACTGAGCTATCTGTCCAGCCCCTAAATATCACATCCTTCATCATTCTGTTTTGAGAAAGCATTTCTTTTCTTTTCTTTCTTTTTTTGAGACAGAGTCTTGCTAGGTAGTTCAGGCTGATCTTGAACTCACTATGTAGCCCACACTGGCCTCAAACTTGAAACAGTCCTCTTGCTTCAGCCTCCTAAGTGCTGGAATTACAAGAATGTATTAACATGCCCAGCTATGAAAGCATTTGTTTATTTTATTTCTTCAACATTTTCATCACTCTTTTATCATCTCATTCATTCCTTTATGCTTTTAGCGGCGTTGGTGGTATAGTGGTGAGCATAGCTGCCTCCTTTATGCTTTTAATCATGAAAATTTTCTGTGTACACAGTTGAGGATGTAACTCAATGGTAGAACACTGACCTATCATGAACAAGGTGCTAGATTCAATTCCTTTATTTATATTTAAATCTTTCTTTCTCTTTCTTCCCTTCTTTCTTTCTTTCTTTCTTTCTTTCTTTCTTTCTTTCTTTCTTTCTTTCTTTTGTTCTTTTCTCCTTTCTTTCTATTCTCCTTTCTTTCTTTCTTTCTTTCTTTCTTTCTTTCTTTCTTTCTTTCTTTCTTTCTTTCTTTCTTTCTTTCTTTCTTTCTTTCTTTCTTTTATTGTAAGGGTCTTCTTATGCAGCCCAAACTTGTAATGAACCTCCTGGCTCAGACTCCCCAGTGCTGGGATTACAGACGTGCACCACCATGTCTGGTTTCAGTGGCCAGCACAGTGTGTGGTATAGGGGATTGAATCTGGCTCCTTGCACTTTCCAGGCAGGTGCTTAGATCGCTGAGCTATCTCCCCAGCCCTTAGGTTCAATCCATATTGGGAAAAAAATACGGCATACTAGAAAAGTGAAAGAATACCTCATGCATACATACTTTCCATTAAGTGTCAATAAATCATTTTTCCTTATCTTTATTTCATACATAAAATCACATTCATGTGTATGCAAATATATGCATATGCATATATGTATATACTGATACATTTATTGCAAGAGCTGTGTGAGTAGGTGGCAGACTTCTCTAAATATTTGAGCATAAAATATTGTTTTTATTTTATTTTTTGTATTTTAGGGAAGGCCTACAGGGTGTACAGGGTCTCACTACTAGATCAGACTCATAGTGATCCACCAGTTTACAGCCTCCCAAGTGCTGGGATTACAGGTGCATGCCACCATGCCCAGTCTCAATTGCTGTCTCAGCATACCCTGGGGGACGGGCTGGTATGGCAGGCCCAGGGATCAAACTCTAGGCCCTTGCATCTGCCTAAGCAGGCACTTTAATCCACTGAATTGTTTGGCCCACCCAGGACACATAATTTATAGGATCATTTTATAATATTCACCCAAAGAGTCAAGTGCAGAGGAGTGTGGCCATCTGTCCACTCACTGGAGACCCAAAGAATCCAGCTGAGGTCCTGGATCCCATGGCAGTGTCCTATACAAGTCCAGTGGAAGACCTAGAGCCCATGGCAATGTCTTTCATGGGTCCGTTTGGAGTCCTAGTGACCACAACAATGTCTCACACAAGACTGTTTCATGGATCTGCACTGGGAAGTCCCAGAGGCCAGTGGTGGAAGCTAGAAAGCGCATGCCAGTGGGATGAAGGGTCTGTGTCAGCGGGCCAGGAAGCAACGCTTAAGCGAAAGACCAGAGCTCCTCCACCCCCCACAAAAACCTGTAGCCATCCTCAACAACAGTGAGGTCTTGAACTCCTCTGGCCATGAGAACAGCTGGGTTCACATCAGGAAAGCCTGCGCAACAAGCTCCTCCAGGAGAATCAGCAGCATCCGATCCTCCCCTCCAGGTCTCTTTTCATGCTATTGGCAAAGATCACGTGGGCCTTCCATGCCCAGCACTGCATTGGCTTGGTTCAGCTTGGTGTCACAAGTTGACCACTAGTCAATCTACCGCCTTTGTGGTCTTCAGGTGCATTTATTTTCCTACAAATGACTTTATCCTGCTTTATGGTGGAGTAGTGCTCCATCATATATAAATACGATCCTCATTCATCTGTTTATGGACATACAGACAGTTTCCAAGATGTAGCTATTATGAGTTGTGCTGCTATAAACCTGGTCGAGCATAGATCTGTTAAGGCAAAGTTTCTTTCTTTCTTTTTTTTTTTTGCTATACCGGGGTTTGAACTCAGGACCCCATGCTTGCCAGGCAAGTGCTTATTCTACTGAGCTATCTCCCCAGGCCCAAGGCAAATTTTCTAACTGGACGTTTAGTTACATTATAGTAGTGTGGTAAAATTGTTGAAAAAAAGTGCTTATAAAGAAAGTGAGACAAGAGGAATTCATGTTTTTTTTTTTTTTTTTTTTTTTTTTGGAACCAGGGATTGAACTCAGGCCCTTGCACTTGCCAGGGAAGCACTTATTTCACTGAGCCATCTCCCCAGCCCAAGAGGAATTCATGAAACAAACATGCTTGGCACAGGAAGTGACCGCATGGTCATGTAAAGGTGGCATTTCCTTAGTGACTACTAAGCACATCCCCACAGTCTGTATGCAGAACTCCCAGCCAAGACAGGCACCACTCAGGAAATACTGATTGAATTTTCTAAATAGTAAATTTTCTTTCTTTTTTTTTTTGGTGGAACCCATGATTGAATTCAGGGCCTTGAGCTTGCCAGGGAAGCTTATTCTACCGAGCCATCTTCCTGACCCTAAATAGTAAATTTTCGAATAGCATCCTCAATTTAAGTAAAGAAATCAGATTGTGGAAACACTTAAGTTCTATTACTCTTTTCTTTTTTTGTTATGAATAAATCTTAAGTCAAGAAGACTATTTTACTTATTAAAGTAAATAGTCAGGCTGGGTGTTGTGGCACATGCTTTTATTTATTTATTTATTTATTTTTGTCTTTTTGAGACAGGGTCTCCCTATGCAGTTCAGGCTGGCCTTAAGCTCACTTTGTAGCTCAGGCTGGTCTCGAACTCATAACAATCCTCCTGCCTCAGCCTCCTGAGTGCTAGGATTACAGGCACGCGCCACCACGCCCGGCCTGTGGCACATGCTTTTAGTTCCAGAACTTGGGAAGCTGAGGTGAACTTGGGATCACCTGGAGTTGAGGTCAGCCTAGGCTACATAGTGAGTTCAAGAGTAGTCTGAACTGCAAAGCAAGTCCTGTCTCAAAAAAAAAAAACCCAATAAAACAACAACAAAATAACCATGGGGCTGGTGAGATAGCTCAGCAGACTAAAGCTCCTGCTTAGGCAAGTTTAGGCAAGTGCGGGTACCCCATGCTGTGCCAGCCCTGCCCCCAGGGTGGGCTGAGCTGGCCATAGTGCTCAGGTGTGTGGTCCATGGCTGTAATCCCAGCTCTGGGGAGGTTGAAAACAGGAGGATCACTACGAATCCAAGTGAACCTGTAACAACCAAACATTAAAAAAAAAAATAACCATACATTTGACACCCAGAATTTTTAAAAAATGGAAAATATGAGATCAGAAAGATGGCTCAGTGGAATAAGCGCTCCCATGGCAAGTGCACGGGTCTGGGTTTAATCCCTGGTTCCACCAAAAAAAAAAAAAAGAAAAATTTAAGGATAATTGTGCATTTCAAAAAACAGCAACAATCCTCTTCAGGTAAAGAGTACTGTGGAGAAATAAATAAAGGTATAAAGTATTTGGGGCTGGGGAGATGGCTCAGTGGAATAAGTGCTTCCCTGGCAAGCACAAGGGCCTGAATTCAATCCCTGTTCTGTAAAAAATAAATAAATAAATAAATAAATAAATAAATAAATAAATAAAGTGTTTCACAGAAGGATTGTTTTAGAAATAAAATCATGTAGAACAATTTGAAAACTTTCAAGGGCCACCTTGATTAGTAGTCTTAAAGCCTCAGGATAAAGTCACCCTTGGGGAGAGGACATGATGGTCCAGCTAACTGTCAGGGGTCTCTGTCATGTTTATTTCAGAGAAACGGTGCCATCTTTTCTGTAGTGGCATCAAGGATCTCAGGATTATTTGGCAACTGAATCTGGTCCTCATTGCCGGCCCATATTCAGGGCCAATTCTAGGAGACCCTGAGCCACATCCCCCAGCTCCCTGAAGCCCAGCTTTCCCTCTTCCACCAAAGCTCAGAACCCAGAATACATCAAGAGCCCAGGAAAACCAGCCGGCAGCCAGTGACGTGCAGGCCCAGCCAATGCCAGCCAGTGTGAGCGCCTTTCAAGCAATTTGCGGTGAGCATAACCCCAGCGGGGTGATGGGGAATCGAGGGTGAAGGCTCAGGTGCAGGCACCACAAGGCTAGGGTGGACTCGGTGCCCAGTGGGGTCTGCCTTGCTCTTCAGGCTCCTCAACCCTACTTACCTTGCAGGAAAACTTAAGCTGGGGCCCCAACCCACAGTCACCAAGGCGGGCTGCTGTGACTTGTGGCCATGACTGAGAGGTGCAAGCTTTTCTAAGCCACACTACGTCTCAAGGAGGCTAAGAGGCTAGGAAACTGGGTTGCTTTTTCCTTCTCCTTCATCATCTTCTTTGAGACAGGGTGGGTCTGACCAAGCTGTTTGGGCTGGCCTTGTGCTCACTTTGTAGCCCCTGGGCTGGTCTTGAACTCACAGAGATTCTCCTGTCCCCACGTTCCAAGTGCTGGGATTACAGGCATGCACTACCACTCTCAGTGCCACTGAGTGGTAGGCACTAACATCCAGGGCCCGCAGGCACAGGGGCCGAGCCGGTGCACCAGGGAATCAGGGCCGAGACCACAAGGCATGAGGGGCTGGGGATTGAACTTAGGTCCTTGTGCTTGCCAGGTCGGTGCTTATGCCTCTGAGCTATCTCCCCTGGCCCCTGCTTACTTCCTTCTTGAGGTTCCTTTTGCCATATCATCATTTTCTCAGACCCCTGGGATCTGCTTTTGCTCCTGCTTCTCTCATCAGGAGTGCTGTGTTGCTGGCAGCGGGTTTCCAGGGCAAAAGCCCAAGGGTGGAAAGGCTTTGCTCGCTGGCACGCTCTCCTTCTGCTATCTCTTTGGGGCCATTATATACTTTTTAAGTTCCATTCTCTCTGACTCATGCGGTACTAGAGCTAATAAAAAATATAGTGTGTATTTAAATTTAAAATAATTACAAGGGCCGGGGAGATGGCTCAGTGAAATAAGCACTTCCCTGGCAAGTGCAAGAGGGTATGAGTTCAATCCCCAGTTCGACAAAAAAAAAAAAAAAAAGAAGAAAAGAAAAAGATAAAATAATTACAATAAAAGCACATTGTCGCACATCCCCCTCAAAATACTTCTTGCTTTGAACACATTGACCCCACAGTCCTTGCTACTTCTGGGAGCAGTCCAGAAGTCTTTGGTCAGTGTGTTTGCCAGGCGGGGTAAAAGATGCAAGGAATGATGCTGCTGAGTGCTGTGCAGGGACTCCTGAAGCACCACGGTGTGCCCCGTGCACCTTACTCCCTGGACTGGGGTTGGGCAACTGCAGACTCACCCCCAAAGTCAAAATGATCAGGAAAGATCAACGTTTTGAGTTGATTTAGGACCCTGGGGCAGCTAGGACAGCACAATTAAAAACATGAACGAAGTCTCCCAGAACTCCTCCAGAGAGTGCCAAGAATGATGGGATATTTGTATTTGAAGCAAAGGGAGGTTTTGAGGGGGATAAAAGGCTGTGTGTCTTTTACTGTAATAAATTAAAAAAAATAAACATCTACCTGTTTTGATTAAACCTTGTATCTATCCATTCTTTTTAATTGGATAAACCTAACTCAAGGACTCTCCTGAAGGGAGAGGGCTTTCCAAGGTAATGTGCAGGGGGTTTGCTTGCCAAAGGGGTCAGCCAGCAAGCACTGGCTCTGGGACATAGCTGAACATTCTCAAAGGACTCCATTAATAGGCTCGGTTGCTGGAGGGTGTTTTCATCTTTTTTCTTTCTGAGGATGTCTAAAATGTTTCATATTAGCCTACACTGAGAGCAAGTGAATGTCCTTATCAATCAAAAACAAGTACACCTGTCTGGCAGGAGGAACTTGGCTTGGCTTTGTGAACCAGGAAAATCAACACTGTATTCAGAACCAGCCAGTAAAACCAAGGGGCCTGTAAAGTCATGCTGTAGAAGGGATCCTTTGTGGAGGGATTCAGACTCAAGAATCCCCACCCCCACCCCCCAGAAGATGAGACTGGGCATCTGTCTTTTTTCTGTGCAGAATTTGTATCCCTGTTGGATTCAGTACCAAATAAAGTCTGCTGAGTGGGAAAATAGAAAAGCGAATAGGGAGGAAACCTAAGGGTTGAAGGAAAGCCAGTGTCCTGAGACTGCTGTGGGACTCGCTCTTCTGTTTTGTGTCCTGGGCACACACCCGGTGCTTCAGGTCTTGCCTTTATGCTGAAAAAGAAGATCACTTAGTTCTGTCACTTAGCGATGTCACCTTGACCTTTCTGTTAGTGCTGGGAGTTGAAGTTAGGGCTTTGTGTATGCACAGCAGAGCTCTGCTATGGAGCTACACCCCGTCCTGAAGTCGTGGAGCACCTCGGAGGCTTAAAGCACTGTGATGTGTTGGATAAGATGAAGGTGTAGTATGCAGTCTCTCTGCTTAGGAGCTTATGATCTAACAGTGATACAAGGCATACACCATCCAGGCTCCCGAAGAGCAAGCCAGACAATGTATCTGTGGTCCTAATGCTTTGGGTGTCAGGTTTTAGATGTTTTCATATTGGAAGAGTGCCATGGACTGTTCCTAAATACGCTGGAATTTTAGCACTTAAGTTTGTCCCAAAGTAGTAGAATTTCTTTCTTTTTTTAAGAGAGCTTTAGACTCACTTGAGCAGGTGGGAAGTGTCATCTCTTTTGCCTTAGCTACTGGGTGTAGTTGGTTTATCTACATGGGAGATAGTTCTAGGTGTATTAGTGGGAAGTCAAGTGGAGTGAAAGGGATTATATTGTTTTGGGGAAACAATGGTTTGAGGCGGGGTCTGGCTATGCAATTCAGGTTGCCCTTGAACTCACTATATTGCCCAGGCTGGCCTGAAAGATCCTCTTGCCTTAGCCTTCTGAAGTGTAGGGATTACAGGCATACACCACCATGCTTAAAGGATAATCTTTTTTTTTTT
>PVKA01015938.1:0-48971 GCA_004027165.1 Ctenomys sociabilis
CCACTGCTTTTTTCTGGGCTCCTATCACATGGAATATTGTTTTTCATGTTGGTTCTCAGTCCATGAACTCCCTTTGGAATTAAATGTTTCTTTATACAGCATATTTGTTGGTTTTCATTTCTTGATCTACTCTGCCAGTCTGCTTCTTTTGATTTAAGGCCATGTACATTGATGGTTATAACAGATATGTATTGGCGTATCTTTCCTATGTCATTTTCCTGTTTTTGTTTCCCTATTTTCGCACTTTGTTTAATTGCTTGCTTTGCATCATGGTTTGTTTCTATTGTTGTTCTCGAACATTTTTGTCTCTTTCTAGAATGTTTGCCTCATTATTCTTTATAGGGTTGGTTTGGTGGTCATGAATTTCTTCAGTTGTTCTTTGTTATGGAAATATCTTATTTCTCCATTAATTTTGAAAGATAAGTTTTTCAGAGTACATCACTATGGGTTGGAAGTTGTTTTCTTTCATGACCTGAATTACTTAACTCCAAGATCTCTTTGACTTGATGGTTTGTATTGAGAAATCTGCTGTGATTCTGATGGGTTTTCCTTTATAGATGATTTGTTTCTTTACTTGAGTAGTCTTCATTACTCTGTTCTCTTGATGAATTTCTGGTATCTTGTTTATTATGTGTCTGGGTGTAGATTTATTTTGGTTATGGCTAATTGGAGTTCTATAGTTCACTTACTATATGTCAGATTCTTTATCTATGCCTGGGAAATTTTCTGCTGTTATTTCTTGCAAATAGTCTTTTCATGTCATTTGTGTTGACTTTTACTACTTTGTTGATACCTAGCAGTCTTATAATTTTATTTTGCATCATCTTGCAGCTGTTGAGTTGTTATTTGCTGGTACCTTGTTATCTTTAAGATAACATTGCTAATTGCAATGTTGTTGTTAAGGTCCAAAAGATTATCTTCATTTTTGTTCAAGCAGTTTTGCCAGCTTTCAATCAAAGTTTTAATTTCCTGGCTGTATGTCTAAATCTGTTTCATGCATTTTCTTTCTTGTATTATTCAATCAATATGTCTATCATTTTCCATGCTCTATTTTTTAATCTATGTCTTCTTTAGGTGTGCTTAGCAATTCTTTTATTATTGTCATGTCTTTTTTTTTTTTTTAACCTGAGATATCATTTTTGATCCTTTTTTTCTATAGCTTGATGAAGTTTAGTTGCTATCATTGCAGAAATTTCATCCTTGAAATTTCCAAGCTCTTCTATGCCCATGTCTCCAAGACATGTTCTGGGTGGGCTGGAGGTCTGAGATTGCCTTTTTTTTCTCTTCATTTTGAAATTTTGAAGCTCCCAAAGTTTGCTAGGGCTTAATGCTGCTTCCACAATAGGTGGGAGCACAGGATGTGGCTCACTGAGGCTCCAGCTCTCTGGGACTCAGTATGGCTTCTGTGATGGGAGTTGGGGGGCACCTGTTTTTCTTTATAGCATAGTTAAGTAAAAAGTCATGAAATGCTACCATGTTTCTCTGGGCCATATAATGAAGTTTCTGTATTTTTATGTGGGGAGGTGTTAAGAGAAAGTAACTTTCTCAGAACATCTCTCCTTTTCAAAATGTGAACAAAAATCCCATCTCTTAAAAGAACTGGAAGAATTAAATTAGATGATAAATACAAAAAACAAAGAATTTGGAGGCATAGAAGAGCCAGTGTGCTGATGTAGGTATCTTTCCTTGTTCTTGTAAAGCTACCAGTGCTACCAGAACATCATTCTCATGACCTCATCCAACTCCAATTATGTTCCCAAGGCCACCCTTGATACCGTCATCATATAACTATGGAATCTCATTTTCAGCATGTGAATTCTAGGAATAAATGATTAAACTCTAGAAAATCCCATCAAAAATGAAATGATGTCGTGGAGCAGGTCCAAATGAAAGCATATGGGAAACTGTGACCACAAAATACAGAGTGTGACACATTTGGCTGATCACCTACTTGGTGGGCCTAATAAGTGTGCTAGTGACTTTCAGTAAATTTTACTATTTCTGCAAGTGAGATAAGAGAAATATGCACACCAATTTAGGGAAAAATATGTGGGCAAAGGATCTCAATTTTTAAAGGAACATAAGATCTTAGGAAATTTTTTATGAGAAGCTTTGCATTTGTCACAAAATGATTGCTTCCATCCAAGAATAAATCCAAATTAATGCCAGACACACTATAAAATCCCAACACAGCACCACATTGCAGTTTTCCAAGACCAACAGCCAATACTGCACCAAACCATCTGTCATGAATGAAGGGGATGAAATGTAAGACTGGCTTGTCTCTTCCCACATGTAGTAAGTCCCTCCTAAAGACAGGACCATCCCCTTCATAACTCTTCAGCCTTCTACAGCTCTGTTCCTATAGCCAGTCTGCTTCATCCCTAAGTGCACATGGAAGACCTACAGGGAAGTCAGAGATTAAAAATACTGCATTTCAACCAGCAACCAACTTACAGCCTGGCCTGCTATCTCTGAGGATTCCAGTGATCACTTTGTTACTTCAGCTGCAGCTCTGCCACTGAAGAAGAGAACAGACCTCTCACACATGCTGGCTTCCACTGTTCATCTCTTATCCATCTGCCTGCCAGAAATGCTTGGGTATTTGTTCTCATTAACTTTACATTCATTCCAACAGCTATTTCTTTGGGTATCTGTTAGGTGCTAAGCAAGAGGGGTGGCATCCTGGTTGTGCCAAGTTGTGATCCTAATGGACCCCATGCTCACAAGGGCCTTATGTTTGGTTTGGTTTTCTGCTCTTATTATATATTTTTTTCTTTTTGTGGTAGGGGGATATTGGGGATTTAACTCAGGGCCTTCACACTGAGCTATATTTGAAGTCCTTCATAATTTTTGTTTGTAAATTTCGAGACAGTCTTGCTAAGTTGTTCAGACTGTGCTTGAACTTGTGATTCTTCTGCTTCAGTCTCCTGCAGTGCTGGGATTATAATGTGTGCTAGCATGCCTGGCTATAATTCTGACTGAGTTTTGAACAAGGAGCCCTATATTCCCATTTTTGCATCAGGCCCTGTAGATTATGTGGTTAGTTCCTGTTGGCATTGGGCTCATGGCAGGGACATAGTGGTGTTCAGGAAAGGAGGCAGGGGAGGCTGAGGGATAAAAGTACAGCAGTGTGTAGGCTGATTTCACATGAGGGTAGGAGCTAGGAAACAGAGAAGGAGACCAAGACAATGAAGGTTTATGGTGCTGGGTGGTGCAGGTGACGTGCTAGGCTACAACTAGAGGTGACAGAGGAGCCAGTGACTGTGGAGCTGGGGCCAAATGCAAGGCCGTCTTGCCCCCCCAAAGCTACAGTAGGCTGCACCTAGAAATCTCTCAACTACTATTTTGAATGAACAGAACTTCTATTCAAAAAGAAAAATTACCAAATACAGAAAATCAATTCACAATTTACTAGAATTTGAGGTTGACCGATAAGGAACACTCCAAGTTTATTTAAGGTCTCCTAGAGATCGCATGTTTTAGCAGTTAGATGGGCACACCCTGTCCAGGAAAAACAGCCCCATGGAAAAGTCTGTTACTCATGCTCCCTTCAGGCAGAAAAAGAGGGAAGTTTCTTGCTTTGGGTGGATTTTCTTGCTTTCTGAACCACAAACGGAAAAAACCAGAAGTGAAAAGCGCTTGGGAGAGAGGCAGGCATGGTGGGCTTTCCTTTTTTGTCTGTCTCACCGAGGAGGCTATGACTTTTGATTTGACAAGGAGCTAGAGAGAGGAAAGGAGAGGACAAGGGAAGAGAAGAGGGAAGGGGAGGGGAAGAGGAGGGGAAAGGACAGGTGGGGAGGGGATGGAAGAGAAAAGACAGGTAGTAGAAGAATGGGGAGAGAAAAAGAGAAAGATGGAAAAAAATGATAGCTGTGATAAGGAACTAGAGAGATGACTTCTCACTTGGCTTTACTACTGGTTTGCACACTTTTCAGGTGATGAATAGGAATTTAGGAAAAGCTAAAATCTCTTCTGTATGTGTGGACACATAATGACCAAAGCCACTGCAGTTCAGTCTAGAAGTCTGTTTCTATATATAAGAAACTGAACTCAGCACCAGAAGTGTCCCCTCCCTGCTGGAGGCAGAACAGACCCTGAACCCAGCACTCACCCTCTTGAGTCAAGCTTTCTCAAGAGGCCATTGGAGAGAACGTGAACCTCAGCCAGGGCTGACATTTGGAAGTTCTGTTAGATCTTTCCTGTCTTTTTTGCAGACTCTAGAGTTTTATTTTTCATTTAATTTTTTTTCTTTTTCCATTCCCATTTGTCTTAGTTGCTGTTTCTCTTGCTGCTGAGATAAAATACCCAAAGCCTGAAGTTAAGAGACGAAAGGTTTATTTATCTCATAGTTTGTAGAGGTTTCAGTCCATACTCAGCTGGCTGCACAGCACAGTGGCATGGCAGAGAGGAGCAGCTCATGGCAGGCAGGATGCAGCGAAGCAGCAGTGAACCTTAGTAGCATCTTCTTGCTCCTTTTATATGTACCCGGGGCTGCCATCTCTGAAAAAGCCCCACCTACAACCACATGAGGCTTTGGGGGCCTTCTATATCCAAACCATAGCAGCATCTATTAAGAACTTCTTATGATTTAAAATTTCAAACACACACAAAAAAAGGGACGGAAAGGTGCAATGAACACCTATGTATTCACCCTGTTTCAAAGTTTTATTAATGCAGCTAATTCCATTTCATCTATTTTGCAGCTTTCTGATCTAAGACTTAAAATAATTTCACTTTTTTATTTTATCTATTATCTATCTGTCTGTCTGTCTATCTATCTATCTCTATCACCTATTTTTATGGTGTTGGGGATTGAACTCAGGGCATTCACACTACACTATAGCACCTAGTTTTTTTCTTTTATTTTCTTTTTAAATTTTAAAAACAGGGTCTCCTTAAGTTGCTCAGCTGTCCAGGTAGAACTCAAACCTGCATTCTATCTTTACCCTCCCAGAATTCTGGAGTTGGGGGGTGCACCGCCACAGCCAGTGCTCTTTTTAAACATAACCCTCAGTAGCTAAGAGGGAAAATGTAACAATGATTCCTTAATATCGCCAGATATTAAGAGTTAAGATCTCCAATTATCTGATCAATTTCTTTCCTCCAAATTTGTTGGAAGCCCCCACAAGACCAAACAACAACAAAAATGGCTCCTGTACTGTAATTGCTCTATATTTCTCTTAAGTTCCTGCTATTACATAGGTTTCTTTCCATCCACCCATCTCTTTTTTGTCCTTTCTTGCACTGCAAATTATTTATTGAAGAAATCAAGATATTTATCCTATAAATTTTCTAGTCATCTTTTTTTCCATCTTGCATTCCCACAGTGGCGCTGAACTTGTTTCTCTGTCCACCGCAGTTCCTATAGGCTTTATCACATTATGGCTGAATCGCTCTTTTAGCAAGACTATCCCACTTGTAATCTATATATTCTTTCATCCCACATCTTTTTATGGTGGTAGCAGCCTCTGATACTCACTAGATGGATTGCTGACTCAGTCATGAGTTGCCTGGGCCAGGGAGGTAGCTCAGTGACTTAAGTGCCTGCTTGGCAAGAGCAAGGTCCTGAGCTCAGTCCCCAGTACAAAAAATAAAATAATAATAATAATAATGGGTTGTAACAAAACAATTTACTAAAACTTTCAACCAATATTTATTAGCTTGAACATTTCTATTCAGAGAGATTTCCCTCCCTCACCTACCAACTGGTGACCCAGCACCATAATTCATTCAGGAAAACCATAGATTATTTACCTTTATTCATCAGCTTTCAAAACTATGAGTTGGCACTTTTAGTGCCAAAATGCTTTTCAAATTTTTATGAGCACTTACATTTAAGTATGTTTTATGATCTTTGATTCTCCAAAGGTATTGTCTTTGCTGACTGACAACAGCAAATGGTCCCCAAAACACACTCATCCTATGTGTTCCCTATCCTAGACCAGGGCAGCATCTGCTACTGCTTTTCTATCACTGAGAAAAACTCAAGTTATCCTACACATAACAAAATATGCAGTCTCTATGTGTTGCGTTCATGCTGTCCTCATCTACAAAGATAGAAAACATTTCTAGAAAGTTACTTCTACCAGTATTTTTTGGCTCCCTACAAGTAACCAGTACTCAGATATCTACCACCCTGATTAACTTTTCCTGTTCTAGAACTTTTTATAAATTGAATGATGCAGGGTAGGCTCTTTTAAGCATGGTCTCATTCATAGCAAAAAAGGTTTTCATGTTCAGTCACAGTGCTGCAGGTCTGAGCAGCTAATTCATTTTGCATTGCAGGCTGGTGTTCCATTACACAGATTCACTCTACTTAGTTGCTGGTTAGTGGAAATCGGGTGATTTCTGAGACCAGGGTCTGATGAACAAGGATGTTCTGAACATGTTCTCTAAGGCTTTTGTGTATGCCCATGCATGTGTCCTCAAACACACATATTTTCATTTCTCTTGAATAATTATACAGGAGTAGGGAGTAGATCTAAGTGCAGATATGTTTAATACTTATGAAACTACCAGAAAGTTCCCCCCAGGGTGTACTGTTTCACCTTCCCAGAAGCAGCTGTGAGGGGTCTGGTTGTCCCACATCTTCCCCAACACTTGGTGTCATAGCTCTTCTTAATTTTAATCATTCTTATAACCAAAGGGGAACATCTATGTGTAAGTGACTTCTTCATTAACATTGGCTGAGATGATAACTATAGATTAATAAGCATGAAAATTTATACACCAGAAATTGATATCACTCTTTGTAAGTAGTAACCCTATAAACCTTGGTGGTAGGGACAATTATTACTGGTCCCCCTTTACAGATGAGGGCTTTTGCACACAAAGAGGTTATACAACTTCCATGAAGTCACACCTCTAGGATGCAGCAGATGTGGCATGTGAATCTGCAGAGCTTGCCTCCAGAGTCCAGGCTGTTGGCTTGTACACTCTGTGGCTTCACATATTTGTTCCTTAGCATCTCTTCCCTGCCCCTCACACTGCATTATGATGCTGGTAAATATTTCCCATCAATAAGACTATCACATTTGTAAAAGAGTATTATATGAATGCAAAGTACACAGATGTTTTCAGAGTTCCTTCTCCATCTATCAACGAGCCTGTTTTCCTTCTATTATTAGCACATCTCAGTTTTTCTCTCATTTTTCCTCATAAGATTCATATTCATATATTCTGTTCAATTATTTCTGCTGTTGTTGGGCAACTCTCCTATAAGTCCTAATCTTTCTGATCTAAAGAGATATTGCATTTTTATTCAAGAGAAATCACTTTAATAATAGGAACTATTATCTTACTATTTGAAGGGACAGCATTTCCAGTGGTAGTGGGGGCTACCAGCTGGCGGTATCCTCAGGATCCCCCACATCTGTTTCTCTCAAGCTTGCATTTTTTTCATGGTGGCGACATGGCTGCCGCTTCCAGGCATCACAGCCTCTTTCCAAAAAGGAGACTATTTTTTTCTACATCCTTGTTAAACAATGGAGAGCTTATAAAGAACCTGCCCCTTCTTGTTAGGCTAGAGATGAGTCCCAATCCATCACTGGCAAAAGAATAAGGTTGCCATGAGTAGCTTCGCCCACAGCTTCATCCAATGTGCTGTTGCACCAGGCAACAGATGTCCTAGGCCTCTGGTGCTCTAAGCCTTGAAGGCAGCCAGAATCCTGGAAGTGGTCACCTCTGGCCCTCACAGCCTCATCCATTCGCCCTCATGCTGACAGACACCATAATCTGCACATTTTAAGAAGAAAGGTATAGAAGTCCTGACAGCCAAGATCTGCGCCAGTATCATGAGACATGACGAGCCTGGACCAAGCCGGGCCTCCACCATGGGAGACAGAAGTGGTGGCTGATAGTGAGACCCTGTCTCAAAAAGACAAAAAAAAAAAAAAAAAAAAAAAAAAAAAAAAAAAAAAAAAAAGAAGTGGTGGCTGCTGGGAGCCAGCTCAGAAAAGAAAAGCAAAACAAGAGGGTGGGAAGGGGAAAACAGTGGCACTGTGTGGCTCAACCGGATTAGCCGTCTTGAGGACACCTACCCACCGCAGCTACTGCCCCAAAGGTTCTTCCTTTCAGATGGTTCTCCTTTAGCGTTTGAGGCCAGCAGCAGGGGGAGAGAGGACGAGCCGTCACCCCAGTGAGCTTCGCTGCCATTTGCCTGGTGCTATCTCTAGGGAGGCCAGACCCTAACCAAGGCTGATGGTCAGTGCTGGGCAGTTCTACTCTGGCAGAAGCCCAGGAAGCTGGAGGACTTGCTGTATGTAATTTCAGTTTATCTTTGAATTATTCTGTCTCTGATTAAAATGAGAATCTGCAGACTGATCCACTCTCACTCCATGGACACTAACTGGAAAAACCTTGGGCATTCAAACCCAGAAACTAGATCACCTCTCTAAGAATTGGTTCTCATAGCTCCCTAAATGAGGCCAACAGAATTTCCGTCAGTGCTGTGGCTATGAAATATAGCAGCACAGCTTGATAGCTAAGTTTTGGAAATGGCCTGTGTGCTCACTGATAAAGATGCCACTGGATAAAGAAAATGTGGCATACACAGTAGAGCACTATGCAGCCTTGAAAAAGGATAAATTGGAGTCATTTGCAGGAAAATGGCTGCATTTTGAGACTTCCATATGGTGGGAAGGGAAGAGAAGGGCTTAAGATATGTTTATCTATAGGCACCAACCCCTCCTCCATGTATTTATTATGTATCACAAACATGTACTAATAAAGAAATCATCTTGTTTTTTTTTTTTTTTTTTGGTTCAGAGTCTCTCTACACAACTCAGACTCCTAGTGACCCTCCTGTTTTCAGTCTCCCCAGCGCTGGGATTTCAGGTGCATGACATCGCCCCCACACTAGGGTGCCAGCTCTACACAGGGTGGGCACAGCATGCAGTATCAGGGACCACCAGTCCCTGAGCTTGCCAAGTAGGCGCTTAGTCCTGAGGTATCTCACTGGCCCTAAAGAAATCTTGAGACAATTCTACCCTGGTTGAAAATTATGTTAAAAGTAATGAATATGGATTTAGAAGGTTAAGTAATTTCAAAGCCCTCAGGTATCTAAGATGAAAAGCAGAAAGCACGGGGCGCAGTGTTCTTTTTCTGCCTGGTGTTTTCTCCCATGCAGGAAAGAAGGAAGAAAAGAATGAAGGGAAAGAAGGGAAGGTGAGAGAGAAGAGAGGAAAGATGGGAGAAAGGTGAGCTCTTTTAAATTCATTTGAGTCACATTTGGACCACTTTGGGAGAGACAAAACAAAACCACTGAAATCCAAGAATGTGACAGGGAGAAACTACAGCATGGCCTGAAACAGTGTAGCAGCCAAAAGAAGAAATAACTACTCTCAGTTTAAGATTTAGAGCACAACGGAGCAGTTATGCATCACTGTGACACTTGGATTCTAACCAGCACTCTACATAAACTTGTTTTAACTATACAAGGAAATTCCATATCACTCTGAGATGACAAACACTTTCTAAGAGACTCACATGCACTCTCAAGTCTGGCTCTGAAAACATATATAAACCAATCCATGCCATGATAGAGTACAGAGCATGCGTCCCCTGATGTTATCAGGCAAGAACGAGTCCAGTGCTCTAAGCACGATGGCACTTCGGGCCGTCACGGGAGTTGGACAGCTCTCACAAGAAATGAAGTCAAATAGAAACAGATATGAAGCATACAGTTCTGGCCAGTGCACTGGCATAAATCAAGCTGTTGGCTACTCCGTAATAAAGCTTCTAGTTCACTCAATGTGAGCATAAATTGGTACGGTCTTTTTGGAAAACCAAAAGCCTTGCAAATTCCAGCAATAGCACTTCACGGTTTTTATCTTATAGACATTCTTCCACACATGTTTTACGCATCCGCATGTTTATTGAAGCCAAGTCTTGGTAAGAGTTGGAGACATCTAAGTATCTATTAATAGCCAGCTGACAAGATTGATTATGGTGCATTTATACCATTGACTATGCAACTTACGAGACAGATCGGTTTGAAAGCTTTATCAGTAAGCAAACAACCACATTTCAGGAATATCGTATAGGGTGATCTCACCTCTGCAAAAATTTGTATTACATAATATATGGGTCACTGTTTAGAAAATATTTAGTTAATGTATATTACTGCTAGCAGCCACTGAAGAGCTTCTTCTCTCCAACTCATGCCTAGCTATGACAATTAAAGATAGGGACATACATTGTTTTACTGACAAACAACCCTACGGTTCTCAAGAGCACATATATTAATCTTTGTTCAATAGCAATCACATCAGTAATAATCACACGCTAGGTAAACCCTGGGAGGTGCCCCTCCACACTGGGGTTACAAGCACACACGAGGGGAAGCAGACAGACCTCTGCTCCGGGGGTCTACACAATGCTCTCGGTCAAATGTTCTAAGTAGGAAAGCTTGCAAAATTATAAAAAGATGTAGTTTTGCTATAAAAAATTTGAACTCCAAATTATGAAAGTAAAAGAAGTGGACATCTCCCTTCTCACCCACTTGTACTCCCCAGGGGCAGTCTTCTTGGCTCGCTGGCTCCTGGTGGCTCCTTTTCTAACTCCATTCACTCACTCACATGCACACACATTTCTTAAGATTTACTTATTGTACACATGCGCATACCTACATGTGTAATGTACACACATCCTCATCGTATTGTTCTGTACTTTTTGCTTCTGTTACCCCAAATATGTATCACAGACAATTATCAGGACATGTAACTACTTCATTCGCTGGTGATAACATACAGTTCCAGAGAAACCGTCATTTCATTTACTATATTAATTCTCCAGGTCGCTACTCCACATACTGGTGCAATGTACATAGTCACTGAAGTGGAACAGCTGAAGGAGTCACCTAGCTTATGTTTTTGCTTGGATACAATCAAACCATCCAACAAAAGTAGCATAAGAATTTACCAGATCGACTTGTAAAATTATAAATTTTTTGCTGTTTTTTTTTGAGGCACGGTCTAACTATGCAGTTCAGGCTGGCCCTGAACTCACATTGTAGCCCAGGCTGGTCTTGAACCCACAGGGCTCTCCTCCTGCATGCTGGGATGACAGGCATGCATCCCCACACCTGGCCTCTCATTCTTATTTTAGGTAATTTCAACTATGTGAGAGAAGAGGAGAGAATCCCATGTTCAGGAGCTCTTCCTTCTGTTTTTACCCACAATAGTATTACAGCCTTTGTCTTTATGAGCTCTGGTCAAGGGCATCCCTCTCTCTCTCACCTATGTTCTCTTACTTAACCTTGAGGGCAGCATTTCAGGATGTTATGCTGCCATCTGGTAGAGGAGGAGTCAAGGCACAAGGGCAGTGCTGGTGTTGCTCCAGGTCACATAGGCAGTAAGGGATGAAGTTGAGGAATGGAACCCACAGCAGCTCATTCTCACCTCCCAGCACCTGCAGGACGTGTGCTCAGAAGGAAACAGGCGAAGCACTTGTCCTATTGGTGTGCATGGCCAGACAGATGCCCCACACTCTCCCTAGCCAGGAGCTAAGCTGCTTTGACACAAGACAGTGCAGGGTTTCCTCAGGGCGCTCCCATGCTCTCTCCCTTCCTCCCTCCCTTCCTTGCTCTGAGGTTCCCCTCTCAGGCCCCTCAAGCCTGTCAATTCCTATCTGTCCTTGGAAAGGGGTGACTAAAGAAGAATTAAACACTGTTGCTTTTTTTTTTTTTTTTTTTTTTTTTTTGGTGATACTGAGGTTTGAACCTAGCATCTTCACAATGAGCTACATCCTCAGACTACCTTTTCTTGTAAAATTTAAAACATGGTCTCACTCAACAAATATATTTCTAATCTCAGGAAATTTGTAGTCGTCCTGCCTCAGCCTCCCAGAGTGCTGGGATTAGAGGCACACGTCACCATATCTAGCTCACTGCTAGATTTTGAGTGACTGGCTGTTTGGATTTCTACCTGATGTTCATTCCCCTGAATGACATGACCCACTGCAGACCACCTCCTCCAAATTCAGACAATGGGCCAGCCAAACCAGGAGGGGCCTTATGAACTGTGCACCTCCCTGCTCCTCTGGTTTTCTATCTCCTCCTGTTTAACCAGTGGAAATGGATGAAGTCATTCACCAAAGTTGCATGGGAACTTTATCAAAATTGATGGAAATTTTCTAAATTAGATATCCATTTTGGAGTCTAACCATATTATTGATAAACTATTTCAGAGTCATACAATAAATTTAGCAGTGCTGTTGAAGGTGGAGGAAGAAAGCACAGCTATGTTTAGCCAATAGGTTGGGCTCATGGTTTCACTCTTTGGAAAGCCTTCAGAGAGGGTCATATGCACACACACACATACATACACGTTACTGACACACATTTCATATATATATGTTATGCACATATTTATACACTTCAATATGACTTGTTTAGTTCACAGTAAAAAAATCCAGAAAATAGAAGAGGTGATCAAACACAATTAAGTATGATTTACACAAAATGCACAATATATTGTAACCTAATGTAGTAGATATATAAACCTGAAAAAATATTCAACTGATGCAAGCGGGCAGTGACAAGGGCACTGTTCACATCCTAAAACATTAAAAAAAAAAAAAAAAGAATTTTGGAAGCAGAGTTGGAATCTGAAGTTTATTCAAGGAAAACTCATTCACTTAAAAAAATTCATTTCCAAAAAGAATTTAAGAGCAAAATCAAACAAGTTCAGCTGGAACTCTATCTGGCATCAATGCCTACAAAGTTTAATACGTAACAGGCAGAGAGAAAAGCTCCCCATAAATGTAAACATGAGCTGAAAGTTATGGTTCCTTATATCGCAGGCCACATTGTTTTAATGTACTTCAAAATTGGGATTTGCCTGCTTATTAAAAGTAAATATAAGCCGGGCGTGGTGGCGCAAGCCTGTAATCCCAGCACTCGGGAGGCTGAGGCAGGAGGATTGTTGTGAGTTCGAGACCAGCCTGAGCTACAAAGTGAGCTTAAGGCCAGCCTGAACTGCATAGTGAGACCCTGTCTCAAAAAAAAAAAAAAAAAAAAAGTAAATATATCTTCAGGGAATATTTGAGAAATGCTATGTAATACATTGCGTTCCCAGGGTTACGATTCTGTCATTACTTGAGGTTGATAATTAGACACAATAACTTAAAGGGTCAAACTCTCTTTATATTTTCTGTGATTGCAGAATTTTAAGAAGCTTGAAGGAAGCCAAAGAACTAAAGAAAGCAAGCTTTTAATTAAACACTAATAAAGAGGAGAAAAAGAGGTTTTGGTTTTGGTTTTTTGCTCCTAAGAATCCAAGCAAGTCAAATCGAAAAAGTCCTTCTGTCCTTTAACTGTAGGGGACGGGAGTGACCTGAGATGATACTAGATACTTAGAAAATGCCAATGAAAGAGAACAAATGATCCAGAACATTTGTCAGCATTGGTCAAGGAAAACAGTGCACCTTCCAGAGCCTGACCACAGGGCTGGGTGCAGGAAATAGCAATCCCTTGACATTTGGAATTGTCAAGAACAACGGAGGCTTCCAACCCCTGGCCCTGGGCTGGGCACGGGCTGCAGACACCAAAGCAAGGTTCCAAAGCCGTGGCTGGGATGGAGAAGCCAAGCACATGTGCCCTCGTGCCTTGCACTGACTTGGGGTTATTTTCAATAACAGAAAGAACAGACACACGTGCAAAAATATATTTTAGTATGCGTGGCCTTTTTCCTCTGTGAGGCTTCCAAAACTTTTTGAAATACAAACTTCTTATTGGACAGAGCTGTGCCCACGGGGCTTCCTCCTCCAATGCCCCAGTCTTCCTTGCCAAAGCCCCAGTCTGCCTGCCTCCGCCCTGCACTCTCTGGTACCCTGCTCTCTCAGCCAGACACTCAAACTGCAGCCTCCTCTGCTCGGACGCCTGCCTTGCCACTCACCTCAGACAGCCCAGCCAGCTTCCTAAAACAGAAACAGCCCACTTCTTCTGCTCACTGAGGCAACCATGGTGTCCAGTCAGAGCAGGCGTGTCCAGCCCACACCCCACAGCTCATGTGTGGCCCTTGACATCTACTAAATTGGAACCTTATGTGATTTTTTTTCAGGACTGAACTGCACAGTGATGAGCAGACTGCACAGGCGACAGCAAAATTCTGCGTCAGGAGGGGCACAGGCTAAGTTCACCTCTTGCGCCCAGCACTCCCAGTCTGAGGGTATCAAACATGACGTGGGCTTGTGCCACTCCGAATGAAATGCAGCAAGTCCTGCTAACGGTATTTCACCTGGTCCAGACATGTGTGTCCTGTGCAGACAATCATTTATAGTGATTGAGCAGATAGGTAAGTCCTCTTACTTCTTAAATGTGTACCTGTGTGTTTATAAAATAACTTATTAAGTTAAATATTTTAAAAACAAGCAAGTTGTGAGATAGCCATCTATCCATCTATATTTCTATAAATGACACAATTCTTCCTCACCAGACACAGCCCAAGCAGGCCAAAAGATTCTATGCCCTACTGGTCAACAGCACACTTAAGGTTTCAGCCCTGTTCGTGATGCTCGGACACTGCAGCGAGGTCTCTGAGGGTCTTATGTTCTTGCAGTAAGAAACAATCAAGAATGACAAAGGAAGATGCAGCTGGCTAAGAGAATGGCCACTGAATGGAGGTCCGCAGGAAGCCAGGGTATGCCTGGTGGCTTCCAGCTTCCAGGTGACAGGGCTGGAATATGCCTTCTGGGTTTGAGGGACAGTGTGGACGTCACCATCACGGCGGATGAGTGGGCAGGGACAGTGAGTTGGGACCAGGGCTGAGGTGCGCTGGGGTCCGGGTGCAGATGGTTGGCCAGGAGAAGGAGTGCCTGCCACAGAGGCATGTGGAGCTCAGAGGGTTGGAAAGGTGGCTTTTTCTCTGATCCAGGAAGTCGCTAGGTGGCTCTGAGCAGAATAAGGATGTGAGGTGAACTACTTCGAACCAATTTTCCTGGAGGCGGTGGTGAGAGCACAGAGCAAAAGATTGCACTGGGACACAGGCTGGTGAGGCAGCTCGTGCAGCCGTCCAGCTGGGAGGCGGACAGGATGGATGGAGTATGACCCAAAAGTACAGTGAGCGTTTCAGTTAAAAATTTATCACAGGAAAAGACACATTACCATTAAATATTTATCTCCTCCAAATACTCTCTTCCCTTCAAACACGTGTATCCCATTATTTTTCACAATTTCTGAAGCAGGTCTGAAAGTCCTCTTTCATGAATGTCTGTGGCTGTCTCGCTGTCCTGAACTGAATCAGTACCTTTACCTTTCCTGGCCACTTGAATGCCGTGCGAAAGCCAGAAGCCATTCCATGCCAGGCAGTGGGTAAGGCTGCTGAGATGCACCCGCATGCTGCTGTGAGCCTGCTTTGCTGCTGGATGGTGCTCGGTAGCAACGTTCGGTGTTATCTCCAGTCACATCTCATGAAGACACACTACTGAAAGAGGACTTCTGGAGCTGCTTGGGAATGTGATGGGACATGTGTGATGGAGCTGAATGGCAGAATGTCCCTTACTGTAAGTCCTTCTAAGAGACTTAAACAGCTACTATAATTTTAGATCACCCATTGTACTGTCTGAAATTAGAGCCAAAGGATGTACTTGTGGTTCAAGGTGGAGCTAAGAGTTGAGGAAAAGCCCCTGTTTTCATCTGGACATCTGGAAAGAGGGTGCTGCTGGTAAGAGAAGAAGGCAAAGATAGAGAATTTACATTTGGCCAAGTGTGAGATGCTGATCTTGCACCCAGAGGAGGAAACTAGAGATAAAGTCTGGATTTTGTTAGAAAGGTCTAGACTCAATAGACAAATAACCAGCTAGAAGGTGAGCTCTAAGAGTCCAGTTGTTTTGCTTATTGCTGTGGCCCCAACACATAGACCAGATCTAGAGTACAGCAGGCCCTCTATAAATATGTGTTCAGTGAATGAATGTTATTCCTACACTTAAACAGTTTCAGCAGCTGCTACACTTGTGGAAAACTCTAGAACACCAGAGCACAGTGCAATCTAGTCCTGACCCACACCTGGGCCCTACGCCTGCCTTCCACACTGTGGTCACTTTGTTCTTCCCTCCGTCTCTCCAGCTTACCAAGCTCTTTGCTGAGCCCAGTGCCTTTGTTCCTGCTGTAACCACACTCTGGAATGCTGTTCGTATCAGCACAATGTTCCTTCTCATCCTTCAGTATCAGAATCTCTGCACTGAACCACACACAGTGGGGTATGCTATGCCTGTGATGCTAACTACTTGGGAGGCTGAGGTAGGAGGATTGTTTGAATCCGGGATAAACATAGTAAGCTCCTGTCTCAAAACAAGAGAATAAAATAGAACCTTCTGGAAAGAAGCCCTTTGTTGCCTCCTACCCCTCACTCCCTGGGCCCCATTGGATTCTGAGCTCCATGAGGGCAGAGCTTGCCCATGTTTATTATATTGTTGAATCCCAAGTATCAGATGAATGCCTAAGGGATAATAAATATTACTCAGGAACAAAAATACTTAGCTAATAATGAATGAAAATAACTGATAGTATAATCATTAAAATATATACCATCTACTGCATATCATGCAGTAGATATCTTTTAAGTATTCTATGTATGCATCAGTCCCTTTTACCATACTTGGATATCCACTCACCAGCATGGTGGCACACGTCTGTAAGCCTAGCACTTGGGAAGCTAAGACAGGAAGATTGCTGTGAGTTCCCAGGCCAGCCTGGACTATAAAGTGAATTAAAGGCCAGACTGAACTGCACAGTGACACCCTGTCTCAATAAGCAAGCAAGCAAGTAAATAAATACACTTAACCTTAGCACACAGGTGTAATATTAATATTCCTGGGAGCAGAGAGGGTGTCCGGGGTTACACATGAATGGGCAGTAAACCTGGAGCTGAAATTCAGGCAGCGTGGCTCTGGCATCTGTGCACTAAGCCATGGTGACAGGAGAGGGTCTCCTGTGTGCATGTGAATGCCTCTGGGCTTTGACTTTACGGACAAATAGGGAAGCAGGAGGGGAAAGGCCTGTGCATGTGTTTGCATGTTTGCAATTAGGTATTAACTTCTTCCCCACAGACTTTACTCCCTTTAAAGCAAAAGGACTCCTTAAAGAATGAGTGTAGGCAGTTTCACAAGCCTGTTTTACTTAGTTTAAGTTAGTTTATGAAATCCTGCTATGGCTACAAATTATAATGGAGAGAGCAGAGGCTTGAAGAGTTGCAGAAAGTAGTGCATGAAGTCAGCTGTGAAAAGGGAAAGGCAGAATTCAGGTAAATAGCGAAAGTCATTTCATTCTGCAGCTCTAGAGAATGCGTTGCAGATTTAGATACCTCTGAGCTCCAGTCTTGGCTGTTAGACAAGTTACCCTATAGCTGAAAAGAATTTTTATCTATACCAAGTAGATTTGATTATATGTATTTCACATTCCTGTTAGGGAAATTAAATAAAAGGATAAATATAAAATACTTAGCACCCTCTCTGATACACAGGACAATGTTCATTAAATTAAAAAACAAACAACTATGGCTAACATTTTGTAAATGCTGAAGATGAGCCAGGCCATCCTCATGAAGTCTTCATTTATACAATCTTGTTTTGAGGTAGGTGGTATAATTGTCCACATTTTGTAGCTGAAAAAAAGTGAGCTGGAGAAAACTCCTGTGCCTAACAGAAATCAAAGTAGGATCTGAACCCTTAGTAGTCTGAGTTCATAGACTTATGTTTAATCTCTGGGTCTGTCTCCCCCAATACAAGTTGAATGAATGAGTAATAGAAAGACATATAATTTAATGTTTGTATATTTTTTACCATTTTTGGGGGGTGCCGGAAATTGAACTCAGGACCTCATGCTTGCCAGGCAGGTGCTGCATCACTGACCTGCAGCCTTAGCCCCTTTACCTTTTAAAAAGTAGAGCACCAAGTTGGTGGGCAGCATCTGGACGGCAGAGGCAGGTGCCTGGCCATACTCGCATTCTAGCAAAAGGTGCGGTAGCTCACACATCCACAAAATCAATAAAAAGGGGTTTGGAATAGCACTGTGAGGAGGACAAAAAGAAAAACACTACATTTCATAAAGCAGCAAAATACAGCAAGTTTCCCTTTCAATATATATGTGTTACAGACGTATTCTTGCTTATGTGCACACAGAGCAAATACCCATCATTTTACTGTAGTACTTGGATATGCAGGAAATTTGGAAAGACACATGCGTGTCCATCGAGGAAAGGTTGGTTTATTCTCACAGAAACTGAAATGAATTTAGAGAGGAATCCCAAGAACTGATTGAGAAACAAAAAGCAGTAGAATTTTACACACACACACACACACACACACACACACACTCCACAACTGCACAAAGTAGTATATATTGTTTACAGATACAAAACAATACGGCACAATTAAAAAATACCTGAGAATGGAAAACTTCCACATGGGATTACTTCTAGGCATAGCGAAGAGGAACAAAGGAGGTTTCACATGATTCTATACAATTATTTTATGTTATAAAAACTATCCAGAGCAAACTGGCAAATATTAACAGATGCCTTAAAGCTGAGAGATGAGAACTTGCATTTTATCTATATTATCTTTTATATTTCTGTTGTGTTAACATAAAGCTTGACATAAAAGTTTTTTTCTTAAAACTAATACTGTGAGTGAAAAGCGCCAAGTACAACGCCTCACACATAGTAGCTGCTTAGTAATTAGAACCTATAGGGCCAGCGAGATAGCTCAGTGGCCTAAGTGCCTGCTCAGGCAAGCGCAGGGACTGGAGTTTGATCCCATATGCCATGCCTTCATGGCCTCCGGGGCGCACTGAACCGGCCACCTAGTCTGGGCATGGTGGTGCACTGGGGAGGCTTAAAACAGGAGGATCACAAGGAGTTCAAGCTGTGTAGTGAGACTCTGTACCAAACACTTAAAAAATGAAAAGAAGAAATAGAACCTATTAGGTTCAGACCCAGGTTTTCTAACAGTAGAAGATAAAGGAGAAATAGCTATTTAAGCAATAAGCTTTACCCAAACCCCAAATGCCATAGACTAAATGTGATTAGGATATTAGGTGAAAAAGACCCTATGTAACTTACCATCTTAGTTAGCCTCTTTCATAGCGAAAGTTTATTTCAAGGGCGACAATATGGAATGTATGTACATATATAACAACACATATGTAATTACATATGGATGTGAAGTTAATTCTTCTCATAGGAGCTTAAATTTTGCCTCTCTTCCACACTGCATGTCATATGGTCTTGTTTACAAAATTTAAAACTACAGAACTCAGTCCTCATTTTAGTCACCCAAACTTTTCCGCAACAACCAACCAGAACACCAAAATAAAGCATTCAGAATAAACTTAAGTAAGGGGATGAACAAGGAAGTTATTTCCTGCTGCAGCTCCACCTAGGAAAGATGGACCGAGAAAAACAAACAGCCCTTTGGAATGGTTGGAGAGTCCGCTCTGCACCTGATGGTTTTCAAGCAGTGCTACCAAGGTTCAGAGAGGCTTTTCAAAGACCCTAGTACTGTTGACCTTTACATGACACAGGTCGTTTCTGAAATGAATTTATGTTAAGTGATGGGCTAAAAAATGAAATTGGCTTTCCTTTTCAGCAACTTAAGCTCTTGGCCATTAAAAGAAAAAGTCCATGTCCTTGGTTATAAGAAAAACTGGAAGATATATCTTCTCAGTACAAAGTGGACTTTTACTTAAGAAAGTCGCTCTCTCTGCATGTGCTGTCCTCCACTCAGGGCGGATTCTGCGCTGCCCCGTGTTTAGCAGAATGTAAGACACAGTCAGGTGACTGCTGGGGCTTGTGCTGTTTTTCCGCAGTGAATTCCATTCCTTCCTGTCAGTGCGACCTCAGTCTCCACTTCCTTCCCGTTGGCCCTGATTTGGTTCTGGCTGTGGCTCTGGCACCTGCTGGTGAGGCATTTGGGGAAGATGCTGTGAAGTGCTGCCCAGACTTCTCCCCCAGCTGTCAGAAGTTCTGTCAGTTCTCTGCTTCCTCTGGGGACTGCCCTTTCGTAAAGACAGCCACTGGCCTCAAGGTCACCCCCAGTTCCTGGGACAGCCAATTCCAATGAAGGGTTGAAGCTGTCTGAACTTGGGGCAACTACAATACAAAGCTATCTACGATGTTAGCTGTGACCTTAGTTGAGGGTGAACTGCAGCCAGTGTCACCCTGTGAAGAGCCTTTGGTCCTTCTGTTCTCTTGCATGAGTGCTGACCCCCAGAAGGTCTCTGCTTATCCCCTCAGAGCTGTTCTCCTAAGTAACCATATCTGCTTCATGCTGCTGTTTGAAGCAGAGTAGGTATACTGCTTTGCCTGGTCCCCATGGATGGCTAGGTGGCATGACCAGCTCTGATTAGTGACCTGTGTGGAGTGGCACTCAGCTTTCTATCATGGCAAATGGCAGGGTTGGGAGCATTCTGCGAACCTACAGGACAGCAAAGAGCAGTGACAGGGATATGTCCAGCTTGTGACCGGCCTGTGTTTGCAATGGCAAAACCCAGGCCTCTACTGCTGTAAGTGCGAGGCTCTGGAGGCTGCCTGTTGCCACAGGCAACAGCTAAACCTGGTCCGTCCTGACTCATGCGCCAAGTCACTGCCACAGCTGTCTCACCTCCCTTCCCTTCCTCCCTCCCTTGGGTCACTCCCACACACCCATCCACTCACTGCTGCCAGGGACAGTGCCACATCAACCTTTCCTCTGCATTCCGAAGTGCAAGAGCATACAAAGTCCGGTGTCACTCTCAACCAAAAATCACCATTATTTGTTTCTCTTTCTATTCATTGAGGTTTTAAAAAATCCTCTTACTAATACCCACAAGTCAGGTTGTTTCCTGCCTGGCATGCCGTTTCTTCTTCATCACCCTCATCCTCCTTGTCCTAAAGAAACTCCTCCCCTTCTACTTTCCTTCACTCTTGGTTTCCTTAATGGTTTCCCCCAACCTGATACCATGTTTGTTGAGAGCAGAGAAAAAATTATTTTGATTTTTGTGTTCCTCAATCTTGGCATAGTGGCTGGGGCATGCTGACTGTTTGATACTTATTTTCTGTGTGAATGATAAACACATTAACCAACCAACCTAGAAAGCCAGTCATTATGTTGCATGGCAGGAACTGAGTAAAAGTAGACTGAGAACTTAGCCTGAATTTCCTAATTTCCTAGAGACTAGATTGGAGGTGACAGAATTCTTCCCTATCCTTTCAAGTGTTGCTGGTCAATGCCTAAACTGTGGGCTTCTCTTTGTCGACCACTGTCCACGCCATACTACTTTTTGTCTAGTCCAGGGTTGCTAAACATTTTCTGAGAAGTCCCAATTAGATAGTAGCAGTCCCTAGTTTTCTACCAACTCAACTCCAGGCAGCCGAGTCATAACTTTTCCATTCTGCTTCTGCCCATGGTAGTGTGACAGCAGCCATACCTGTGTAAATGAATGTCAATGCCAATAAAACTTTATTTGAAAAAACTGGAGGCTGGGCAGATTTGGCTGGTAGAAAGTGAAGGGGTGGAAGCCAGCCAAGGTACATGCTTTGAAATGTAGATAAGTCACTGAATGCTCAGTGGAGTGCTGTCCCTTGGGGGTGTGGCCTCGGCCAACCAGTGAGGTGTTCAGGTTCAAGTGGTACTAGTGGGTTGGTCATGCCAGTCTTGGATATGGAGCTGTGATCTTCTCAGAAACCCTAGTGTGAAATGCTTGTGCCTTCCTAGATTTATAGATGGGCTTAATTTGAAGAGGATCTGGGTCTCCTGAGGAGAGTGAGGGTCTGAACACTCAAGATCTACCCCATACTCTGCTGTGGGAATCCTTCCCTCTCTCAGTGAACATCCACCAGTACAGATGAAAACTAGGTTTCCTTCCAGTGTAGTCTTGCTGACAAAAGCAATAGTAACACCTTTACCTTTCTGTCACATGCCCTCTCTGAGTTCAGTGTTAGGGGCTCTATATTTTTATTTTTATTTCTTTGTATATTTTTGGGTACAAGGTCTTACTACATAGCTTGGACTCATAGTGAGCCTCCTGTCTCAGACTCCCCAGTGCTGGGATATAGGCATGTACCACCAAGCTTGGTTTTGGTGGCTGGCTCAGCATGCCCAGGATTCTGAGGCTGGCATGGTATGAGGTATCAGGGATCAAACTTGGGTCCTTGCACTTGCCAGGCAGGCACTTATACTGCTGAGCTATCTCCCCAGCCCTAGGGGCTTTCTATACCCAAGGGCTAACAATTACTGTGCATCTGTTTGTACCAGCTGAGTCCTAAATGTGATGTATGCACATTATTATCTCATGAATTTCTCACCCTACCACACAGTGCAGCTGCTACTGTTCTCCCTCTTATCCAGGAGGAAATGAAGCTCAGAGAGGGGAAGTAATCTGCTCAAGGTCAAGTTTGTTCAAGTTGAGCCTCCAGACTCCCTGGGTCTTATACTGTACATTGTGCCCTTGGCGCCAGCTGTCTGGTCAGGAGAGCTAACGCAGCCCCTCCTGGTCACTTAAATACCCCAGATTCTGTTCATATTGCCTCCTCTTTGAAGCAATGATTCTATTCAGGGTTTGGAAGAAATTCTACCTCTGGGTCACTAGGGAGAAAGAGAAAAATCTAACCCCAAGTAATAAACTGAAGGCTTTGTATGAACATGTCACACTTAATAAAAACAAAAGGTGTTAGTCTTTACTCAGCAAGGTTCCCCCATCATTTTCCATTTTCCCTGCTTGTGAAACATAATTAATTTCTCTAATGCAATCCATCCAGCAAAGGTAGAGGCAGGACAGGCATGAGGCTGAGGAATCAGCTTTTAGAATGTAGTTTAAAGGTGAATTCTCGTGTCTGCTCCTTGAACTAAATTTGAGGCTCCACTTACAAAGTACAGCTTTGTTAAACGCTGCTAAGTGCAGCCTCTGCCAGCCTTTTGCTGGTAACATTACTGCTGAATGACTTATAGCTAGTGTCTTACTTATTCATGGTCTGTTGGCAAATTAAGTCACTTGCCACTCTAATATTTAGATGTGGAGGAAGTTTTCAATTCCAAAGATATTATGCCTTCCTGGTTTGCTAGCCAGGCAATAATGTCATTGCCAAATACCGTATGAATAGGTGGGAGATCTTATTTCACTTACAGTATATGAATAAACAAAACACCCCCAGGGGACTGCCAGGTATTTCATGTAATGGATCTCTCCCACCCCACCCTGATTCCTCTCTGGAGTTACTGAGCTTTGGATTTCCTTACAAATAAAGCTGTTTAGATTAGAAGAAGAAAAATGACACTTCTTTCTTTTTTTTTTTAATCAAGATGATGATTTTAAAAATTGGGCTCAGTAAAATGTGTAATTTTTCGATGTGTGTGCTTCTATTTCATACGGTAGGACCCTGGGCTGTACAGTGGGATAGTCCCTCCTTGGCTTAGAATTCAGAATTATTGAGGGAAAAAGTATCAATTCTTTACTGAGGCATCCCCATGCCTTTTGCTCAAATTACTGGGGCAAAATACAAAGTATTTATGGATTCATCTTTGCACTTCTCTTGACAATAACTTTTTGAGAGAATGCCAAATTTGGGGGGCTGGGGAGATAGCTCAGTAGAATAAGCGCTTCCCTGGCAAGCGCAAGGGCCTGAGTTCAATCCCTTGTTCTGCCAAAAAAGAAAAAAAGAAAGAAAGAAAAAAGAGGAGAGAGAGAGAATGCTAGATTTGAGGTTCAGGTAGCGTAGTGGTCACTTCTCGCTGCACTTTCACCAAGAATTTTGCCCCTCCCCAGTTCTGGGCAGGACTGTGGACTGACTGGCCCAGTTCCGCTCCCAATTTCAGGAACAGGTCTACCCCCAGTTTCAGTTAGTGTGATTCCGTGTCTGTCAACCTTTTATTCATTATCGCTCTTGCAAGGAGCCTTTTTAAGTATCCTGTTCTGTTTGCCAGTCATGCCTCTGCCAAATTCTAATGCCACAGACACACTTCATATGCATTTGTGCATCATATGAATATCTGTGCTCAGAAGGAGGAAGATTTCCCCTCCCTTCCGCCCCATGCAGCCTGTGCTCTGGGGCCCTATCATTTCCACCCAGAATGCATAAATTAGCCTATGTCTTTTTACATGAGTGTTCAGTGTTGGGTGGGCACAGACCCTGAATAGGTCTCCCAGATGCAAACAGATGCTTTCTGGTGAATATTAGAAAATTTCTCTTTCTGGATCCACTGATCTGTGGATCTAAATACAGAACTTCTGTATTTGTCCGCTATTACCAGCAAAGAAATCAGCTGAGGATAATGCCAACAATTGAAAAAAAAACATTTTCACTTGTTGGGCCAAAAGAACTGCAGGGAAGAACCATAGCCTGATCAAATTCTCTCTGAAATCACCCTACTGCAGAATGTAGGGAAGTCTCAGTAGGGTGTCAATGGTAGCTTTTGAAAATTCTTTTTTTTTTTTTTTTTTTTTTGTATTTTAGAGAAGGGAAGAGTCTACAGGATGTTCAGGGTCTCACTACTTGATTGGACTCCTAGTGATCCACATGGTTAAAGCCTCCCAAGAACCGGCATTACAAGGGTGTGCCACGACCCCCAGTCTCAAATGCCATCTCAGCACACCCCAGAGGCAGGGTGGGCACAGCAGGCCCGGCCATCGAACCCCAGGCCCTGCACCTGCTTGCAGTCGCTTTAATCTGCTGAGCTATTTGGCCGGCCTGTCATTGAAAAATTCTAATTCGTACAACAGGTAATGTTAGTTGAATGCTTCCTGAGCTCCAGGTAGGTAGTAAGTATATTACACAGTGGTTACTTCTCTTATCAACATCTGCCATTGGTACTATTATAGTCCCTACTTTGTAACCGGAGCCTGGTGAGATTGACTTACCCATGGTCACACATAGGCAAAGGCTGGATTCACTTACTTGTCTATTTAATTTGGCCTTAAAGTATAAGTCACTTTTTAAAAACTACTTTTCCATTCTATACAATTTAAGTCACTATTTTTTTTTTTTACTTAATATTTGAGAAGCATTAATCAGTGAGTGTCTTTGTAAATGAGTGTGCTGCACAATTAGGAATACAGTGGCCCTCCCAAAGCAGAAAATATATTTTTTTAAAGACTTATTTATTTAGTACAGGGTCTTGCTATGCAGCTCATACTGATCTTCCTGTCTCAGCTTCCCCAGCACTGGGATTACAGGTGTGCACCACCACACCCAGTTTCCGTGGCCAGCATGGCTTGAGGCCAGCTAGCATGTGGTACCCAGGATTGAACCCAGGTCCTACACTTCCCAGGCAGGTGCTTAGACTGCTGAGCTATTTCCTTGGTCCAGAAGATTTTTCTTTTTAAAAAACTTTATTTCTGCACAGACACAGGAAACTAAACTTAGAGATCATTTTCTCCCACTTATGACTCAGTACTCATAAAAGCCATCATTATTCTAGATGTTCTTTCTTTTCAGTCACCATTTATTTCACATAAGAGAAAAAATACATTTTAATAGCATACTTAATGGCACCTTCAACTTGCTGTTGTACTTAAAAATAACTACTGATCAACACCATAATGAACTCAGATGGTCTTGGGTTTCTGGAACCATCATATTTGAATTGGCCAGTAATGGCATTAGAGATAATCCATAAATCCCTTGAAGCCTTGGGGAGTGGAGCACAGAGCCTGTCTGGTTAACTACAGTATTTGTGTCCTCTTTTTGAAAGTTTCCCAAACATTAATAAAAAAAAGCAAAGCCACACAGCAGCACTTATGCTGTAAACCAAACTGAGCAGGGATTCCCCAAGAGAGAAGAGTGTTGAAAGACAGACACACCTCTGGCTCCAAAAAAGGCAGAAGAGCTATCTCATGTGGCCAGATGGGATCTATCCACAGTTCCCTAATACCCTCAAACCCCACATGCTGCCCTGGTTCTCAGCCTGGCTTTTGGATTCCATTTCAAAATGCATGACATCACAGGCATGTTATACAAAGCTGGAGGCCAGAAAGCACAAGTTAAAATGTCCTTCACATTTTAACAAGAGTGATAAGGGGACACTGAATCTTTAGGCTTCTGTGGTTTAACCTTAGGTATGTGGATTGCTAAAAGACTGGCTTGTCACATACAGGACACAATATAGTGATATATAAATCCAGCTGCATTAGGAATGGTGCCAGGAGGGAAGGAGGTCCAAGCACTACAACAACTCTATTCTACATCACAAGAAATTGTGGTCCTACAAACACAGGTATAACCTTCCTAATTTAACGACACAGATTTTTTTTTTTTAAACCTTAAAGATGTTAACCAACATACAGGACTTCTAAATCCAAGAATTACTGTTTAAAAAAAATACTTAGGCAAGCTGCAGTCCCAGAGAGTATAAAAGGTCTCCTAGTTGAGCAAAGTCCTTGCATGACGAGTCTGCAAGAGGGGACAGACTGAAGAAACAGACTGTTGTGTGACGGCGAGTTTTAGCTTTCCTCTGCTCTGCCAGGCTACCCTTTCTTTCTCCAGTCTGTCAGCCTCCTGCAAAGTGTTCACTGTCCTTCCTTCCAAAAGTCAGGTGACACAAAATCAGCTTTTCATGGCTCTCCCTGCAAGTTGGGGCTGTTTGATGGGAGAAAAAAAACAAACAAACAAAAAACTGAAATAAAATCAAAAGCAAGAAAAGCAAACCACTAAGACGCCCCTCTGACAGAGTGTAAAACGCTGCTTCTGAACCGGCCACCCCCATCTCAGTGAAATAATGAAAGAATCATGTGAATGCCAAAGTCACTTCCTGCGGCCCCTCTGCTGTACACCATGCCACTCCAACAGACGTCTGCAGAAGCGCAGAGTCTCTACCCCAAGCCAGCCTGCCAAATCCAAACTGGCAGGCAGCAGTTACCTAGAGCTGGTGAGCCCTGGGCCCTAGAGCCAAGCAGACGGCTAGGAGTTCGAAAAGCAAGGCACGGGGGAGAGACGGAATAGGAATTCCTACAGGTGGAGGCGGCTTCCGCACCGGCGCCGCCCGCTCACCTGGTACACGTCCCGCAGCCCGCACCACGTCCGCAGCACCTGGTGGCACGCCCGCAGCCGCTCGGTGTACCATCTCCGCAGCGTGGACACGGTCAGGTTCCATACGAAGCGGCTGCCGCTGAACAGCAGGTCCTCCACGCCGCACGTGAACGCCGAGGCCATGCCTCCTCCGGCCCGCCGAGCCCTGGGGTCCCCCGTAGGCGCAGTCGCAGCCCCAACCCCGCGGCGCGTCCGCCCTGGCTCCCTGCGCCGGCGTCTGCTGGGACAGCCGGGGGCCGAGCCTGCCGCCAAAGTCCGCGCTCAGCGTGTGTCCCGCCAGGCTCGGCGGCGTGGCCCAGGCTTGGGCGCCCGCCAGCGCACGGCTGCGGCTGCACACAGAAGCCCAGTGTCTGCCCCGCCCGCCGGCCGGGCGAGCCGCGCTAAGCTCCACCAGGCGAGCGCGGGGCGCCCGGGGGCGCGGGAAGCCCGGGCCGGTGAGGACTCCCCCTGGCGCTCCCCGGGGGCGGGAAGGGAAGGGCAGGACGGGGAATCCGCGCGACTCTGCAGGCGACGAGGGGAGCTGCATTTCAGCGCACTTGGCTAGCACGTCTTGCGCGCGCGCACGCACACACACACACACACACACACACACACACACACACACACACGCCGTCTGTATAACGGGAGCGCCTTACTCTCCCTTACAGGTCTTGGCGCAGGCTTCGCATCTTGCCCTGTCTACACTTAAAAACCCCTCTGAGAAAGCCACCCATACAGAAGGAAAAACAAAAATCCGCCCAAGCATCCCTTCGGACCTCGCTCCCGGGGGACAGCCCTGAATGTTTCCTTGGTTCTGCTAGAGCTGGAGATGGAGACACTAGCTCAAAAGGTCAGCTCATGTGCGCTCCAGAACCCGCCTTTGCCCCTGCCTCGAGGGTCTTCAGAGCATGACAACCTGCTGCTACTGCCAACCAGAGGACACCTAACACTCCATGCGCTGCCTCCAATGCAGCTGTCGGTGCAGGAGGAAAACAAGGAGTTTTTGATGCCGAATAAACAGTTTTCTGTCATTTGCTGCAAAACAGTCCACGTGAGGGTCCTTGGTTTGTTTCTAGAAAATTCATCTCTGAACATGTCTAGCCTCAGCTACCAGCCCAAACCTGCGTCCACAGCTTTTCCTCCTCTCAAAACCAACACTAACCAACCAATCAACAAAATAACAACAAACAATCCTTTTTAAAGGTTTTTCCTCAGAAATTGGTATTGTTTAAGACATTTGGAAAAGGGACCCAGAAGGGTACACATGCCATCAACCTCTAGGTTCCTCTCATACATTCCCGAAATTCAGTCCCATATAATTCTGGAACACTTCTTATAGCAAAAATACTGCAGCAAATCTTGGGGTGGAGTTTTTTCCTCACCCATTCTACAAGACAGTGGTCTGGATTGTATGGGTAGTTTCACACCTGGGTTTGTTATCTTTGCTATGAAGTAGCAGAAAGGTAAGGACCCAACACCTCTCTTTCCAACTCACACTGGAGGCTTCAGAACAGATTATCAACAAGTAAATCAGCTTTATTTCAGGTTTCAAATGTGCCTTTAGAATATTAATTCAGGTGAAACTCAATCAGTCAAAAGAGGAAGAACACGAAATCTGTTCTCAATGGACCTGCTGTTTTCCAAGTGACTGTAATCAGAAATCTTGAGGGACATTTCTTTTACAAATAAAAAAATCGCCTAAGAGTTTTTCTTGGATCAGTATTCAAGATTTAGCTACTTTTCTTCTCAGGAAATGTATTCTATATGCACATTAGTATTAACATTCTGACAGTATTTTCCAACATAATGGTTACAATGTTTACACAAAATCTGAGTATACAAAATTTTATTAAGTGAAAAAAAATGAAGCAAGGATAGTTTGAAAAGGAACTGTCACCATACCAATGATAGAAAGCAACTGACTTTCAAGCATGGCCTATTAGTACAGTAAGAGTCAATGGTGGTGGTACCTTCTGTAATGATGACATTGGACTGTGTTCTCGGAAATGTTGGGCAGCCAAGGGAATACCAGAATAACACCTCCAACAGGTCAATTACCTCTGTCTCATGACACCATCCCCCAAGACAACATGTACATAGAAACACCTTGGTAGAGAGTGATCTTTGCATAGGTCTGTTCTCCGTGGCCAATTTCAACTTGGTCATTTTCACTCAAGGTTTCCACGTCAGTGCTTGCACTGTTTTCTAGAAAACAGATCATGGTGTAAGAAGGATTCACAGATACAGTTATTGGCCAGCAGGTAGACATCATCTGGGGAATCTGCTAAAGAAGAAACATTTTTAGGGAACTCTGGAGAAAGAAACTATGGGGATAAGATCAGTGGTTTGAATTTTACTCAAGCGCATGCTGAAATTGGAGTCATGAAGGTGGAGCACAGTGTTGAGGAGCTGATCTTCCTAGGACAGACACTTGTAATTTGTTTTTCTTTTTGGGACTGGGGATTGATCCCATGACTTTGGCATTCAGCCACTCCTTTATGGCACTCATCCTGAGTCCTTTATGAGATGAGGACTTGCTATGTTGCCCATGTTGGTCTCTTGTTTGCAGTCCTCCTGCCCTCACTGGGGTTATAAGTGAGCACCGCCCTACCTGGCTGACACACCCTTCTCCTCAAGACCCCTAAGATTTTGCATATGATTGAGTGTCTTCAAGGAGATGACATCAGAATAGGCTACTTAGGGTTTGGAGGAGGATTAGGTAAAATATTCTTTGTGAAATAGCATGGGGGCTGACAAAGGTGAGCAGCCACTGAAAACAAGCCACTGTCTTTACTAAAATCAAGAATTGTTTCAGATTTTTATTCAGATAAAACAACAAGAGTAAAATAGATTTCATTCAACTGATTATCTAGATCTATTTTCCTGCCTCTTTCCGCTTGCTGGGGATGAAGTTTATAGTGATTTGCCCCCCCACCCCCGTGTGTGGGAGGAGTTCTGTTGCTATTCTTTAAATTCCCATTAAATTTTGCAACTGATGTTCCCCAGCAACACCAACCCTGATTGTTGTGGACTCCAGGAAGTGGAGTGTGCTCAAGAGAGAGAACTCCTTCCACCAACATATACACTGATGGTGTTTCTTTAACAGACTGGCTCTCTTCTCCCATGGAAGCCAGTTTGAAGTTTGAGGAAAAGAAGGGTATTAGAGGGAAGGACGTTAACTCCTCCAGTCCAGGGGCTGATACTGGATGGCAATGAATGCAGATGGGTAGCAGTCAATAAAAGAGCAACCCAAGTGGTCTTAAAATGGACCAGCCACAAGGGACACCACAGATTCCAGATATACACCTTGTGGGTGAGTTAAAGTCTTCCATGGAAAGAGAGCTAAATTGAGTGAGTTTCAAAATTATCTTGCTTTTTTTTTTTTAAAAGAGGTGTTTCCTTCTTCTCCAGTTTCTGTGTTCCCTGCAATACACTGTAATTTCCTGCAGCTCTCTCCTGAGGCTTAGGGGAATGATTCAGGTGACAGCATTACTCACACACCTGGGAGTTCGACTGTGAACATCGAAGAGAAATTGCCATGATCTCCAGAGCTCCCACTGGTTCTCCTCTGAGCAGTCAGCTGGAAGGAGAGACCACAGTGCCAAGAAGATGCACAAAAGGCCAACCCCTCTCTGAGACAGCTAGCCAGTTGGGAACTCCCAGGGTACCAGAAAGAGTCCACCTGATGTGTGTAGAAACCTGGGTTCCCACCCAAGAAGCCCGAGTGGCTGCGTTCTGATGGAGCAGGAGTGTCTGACAGGGGGCTGGAGATATGTGAAAGCAAAATCTAGTGCAATGAGTCTCAAATACTAGTAATTAAAAACCCCTCAATCCCCCTCCAGGGGGATTTGGCAATGTCTGCAGTCATTTTTGGTTGTCACAACTTAGGATTGCTACTGGCATCCACTAAGCAGAAGTGTGTGGTCTGCTGAACAACTGAAAATATAGAATGCTGTCCCCATAGCAGAGGACCGTCCTGGCCTCAAGTGGCTAGGAGGGAGCCAGAGGAACCCCAATCTGGTTAATTCCTCTATCATAATTTTTACACCTTCACAAAGGAACATACAGTATGATTACAAAACAGAGCAAATGGTTAAAATTTTAAAATTATTATAGTAAAAGACATATTGCTATTAATTTCCCTCAAAACACTCCCTCTTGCTTCGAATACCATTATCACACTATCCTTGCTAGTTTCTGAAGCAATGCTGCAAGTTTTCTTCCATGCGTGCCTTGGGCTGTCCTGTCACAGTTGCCTGCATGCCAAATGTCCATGCTTTGTGGTCGGTCCTCCAGACTCTGGGGGACATCCGGAAGTTGCAGGTGCCAGAGCAATAGAAAGAGGGCTGAGGGCACAGCATGTTTTCACAAGACTGGACGACACTTGGGAGCAGCACTCAGAGTACGCATGATCAGACTCCATAAAGCCACTCATGAAGAAACTTCCAGGGGAAATGTGGACACAGATTAATGGCCATGTACCTTTTACTCTAATATGCTTTTTACAATTTAAACTTTAGCCTTTTATTTTGATCACTGTTACATCATGAACTTCAGTTTCTGTGCTGAGAAAATATTGAATTATTATTGTCATGCCTTAAAAAAAAATCTGCCAGGCTTGGGAGATGAAGCAGTAGAATAAAAGCTTGCCTGACAAGCTCTGAGTTCAATCTGCAGGACTGCAAAATACATAAATAAATAAATAATAAAAAATCTGACATAAAAGGGAGGAATAATTTTCACCATCAGCTATTTATATTTCCATACTTTATTTCATTTTATTTTTTCCATACTTTATTTTAATTTAAATTGGAAGCCCCTTAGTAAGAGTAAAACCTTTTTTTGGTATGTCTTAAAAAATGTCACCAGGCATAGACCCCAGTTTTTAAGGCTGCCGCCTCTCCTGGGCACACCTGGCTACAAGTCTCTTGCTGCACACAGGACTAGGCACTGACACCTCCCTCTCGCTTTTCTCTCCTATACTGTGAGGAGCTCATAATGTGACATGGAGAAGGGGCTGGCTGGAGTGGTGGTTTTCCTAGTGAGGAGTGTCGTGTATATTGGAAGGGCTTTAGTGACCAAAATGCCAACCATGCCCCTGATCATAGCCACAGCGGCAACAAAGAGCTGCTCTGCAGTTTTCTAAATGCTGCCGGGTGGGTAGCAGTGAGCCCTCTTCAGAAGCCACTGCTGAAAGTGAGGGAAGGGTCTTATTCATGTCTGTTTCCCGGGGGCTGGCACAAAACAGGCAATCAGTAAACATTTACTGAACTGAATAATGAATATTTATCTCAGTGGTGAATGTAGAAAGAAGTTTGTCTATGCTCGAAATATATACTGCTATTCATTAAAAGTCACATGTTGTGGGGCTGGTGGAGAGCTTGCCTAGCATGTGCAAGGCGCTGGGATGGACCCCCAGCACCCCGACAAAGGACAGTGTCCATTGCTGTATTTGTATTATGCACTAGGCAGGCATTGCTGACAGAGGGGACCTTAAAGTAATGGGGGAGGGTAGAGTCAGGCATTTAAACAAAGAACATCAACACACTACCACAGAGGGTTGCAACAGGGACCTAGAATGCAGGGTGGGCTCAGGAGTCAAGGTCATGTCTTTGAGGACATGACATTCAGGCTGAGATCTGCAGGCTGAGGTGGGGAAACCTGGTGACATCAGGAAGACAGGAGAACAGTCAAGGAATGTGATGATTAAGGCCTGGTGGCAAGAAGGGCTCAGCACTTGTGGAAAGGAAGGGCAAAGGGCAGAAAGGGGTGGCTGAGTGGCTGGAGACCAGGGAACCCTGGCAGAGCAGGGGCAGAGTTCTACAGGTGTAAAGAAAGGGCTTGGGCCAGGCCAGGGACACATCAAGACAACAAAGCTAGAAAGTCCACCTGCTTCAAGTGGGGTTCACCCGGCTGAGTAGAGTAAACTTGGTGGGTGAAGGTGCCACTCCTCTGCAGCTGGCACCAGTGGGTCCTCATGCAGGGGCTGTGTGCCCTCCCCACTTGACCCCTACCAAGGAGGAGGCAAGAGGGCTAGGGGCGCAAGCACCATTTAACCCCCCTGAGCCAGGGCCTAGGCAGTCTTGGTTATCCTCCATCCCCTGCATCCTCTCCTCTTCCCTGAAAAGTGCCCACCAATCTTGGGATCAGGCAGGAGAGAGAAGCAAGCCCAGGGGCTCAGTGGGACCCCAGGGTGTTCTACCTCCCAACTGCCTTCATGGCTGGGCACAGACTTTTGGCATCACAAAGAAGTCAAACTCTACCAAGAAAATCATATCCAGCACTGAAGCATCTATTCAGCTTTTGCTCTTTGCCAAACTTGTTTGGATCTAGAGGAATGGAAAAGAAAATGGAACAAAACTGTCTCTTTTTCCTAAAAAATCTGCTACTTTACCATATTAAATTTTCTAAGAAGCAAATTAAATTTTTCTTGCTCAAAAGGAAAAATAAAATAGAAAAGAAAGAATGTAGTTCATACCTTTTTTTGGTATGAACTACAAAAAAATCAGCATGGCATCAGGCTTCACATTATGCCAGTTGCTATTTGTTAACCCACTGAGCAGATACTGGTCAACACTTTGAAGTCATCAGTGTAGACTGAAAAGTCCTTGAACATGCTCATGGCTCCAAGAGACCTGTGTAGACTGGCAGGCATGGCAGAGCCTCCCTTAAGGAAGAAACACAATCCTGTGACTGACCTCTCACCCATAATTCATCATCTGGTATTTATACCTGATTTATATGCACATCCCTAAAGACAAAAATAAAATTGGACACATTGGTCTCTTTTGCACCTTTTTTTCCCCCTAAGTAAGTAAAAGCAGCTTCACTTATATCAGCAGCTGATTTGCAGAGTATTTTCCCAAGGTCGAGTGGGAAAGTTATTTTGGTGCTGTTTCACGGAGAAGGAAACTGAAAGTGTTTGCTGCATGGTCTAGCGGCTAAGTTTTCAGTACTGCTTTGATGGAGAAAGGAACAAATTTCTTTTGCATTTAGAAGTTACAATTCAGTTTGGGCTCATACAAACATTTATGAGATATTGTCTTTTGCAGTCCCAGCAGCTGTAATATTAGTCTATGGACCACATGGCTTGAACAATACACGCCGATTTCTCACAGTCCTGGAGGTGAGGCGGGCCAAGATGAAGGTGCTACCTATGTGGTTTCTGGCCTGGGGCCCTGCTCCTGGCCTGCGGGTTCTCTTGAGGCAGAGAGTCCTAGTTTCTTCATTCCCTTATAAGGGGATCAGTGCTACCGTGAGGGTCTCATCCCTACAACCCCATCCAAATCCAACCACTTCCCATAGTCCCATGCCCAAATACCATCATGTTGGGGATTAGTACTTCAAGTATAAATTTGAGGAAAACATAAACATTCAGTCTATAGCATAGCTGTTCATGGCTCCAAGATGTATTTTATTATTCTAGGCACTGAGTATAACACAGTCTACCCTTGAGGGTTTATCCAATTTAAGTCTTCAAGAAAAAGAATACCTGTGATGAAAACCAACAGAATATTTTTATGGACTGTAAAAGAGCCATTACTCAAAACTCAATGATTCTTCATTCCTGTCTAATAAATGGTAAAAGAGGAAAAATATATATGCAGAATCTTGATCCCTTGAAGACCAACTAGACTACATATGAGCACACAACTACAAGAAAATGAGAGAAAGAAAATTCTGTCAAGGCCAAGTACATCCTGACCATCAGACAAGTGGGGCAATAGCTTATAAAAATAGGGCATTTCCTCACTATTACTTGAAACACAGAATAATCTGTTAAGATTTTTGCTAGAAATTTCAAATATTTCGCCCACAACAGTAAGAACAAAGGTAAAACAAAGTCTAGAGTCCAACAGAGGGGCAGAAAAGTATTTCTTGCATCTTGCTATCCTACAATTAACGTTAGAGTTGAAGGTAGTGGCATGCCGCTCTTAACTACACAAAGAGAAAAAGCAGCCAAGCTCAGCACGCCTCAGGCGTCAAGGACCATAGAAGTTGAAAGGCAGCTGTGAGTCCTTCAGACCAAGCCTGCCGGGAGCCTGTGAGAGGAAAGACCCACATGATCTGCTCCCTCTTTATTTATTTATTTCATCGGTATTTTGAGGAAGGGTCTATAGACTGTTCAGGGTCTCACTACTAGATCGGACTTGTAGTGATCCACCTGTTTACAGCCTCCCAAGAGCTGGGATTACAGGCGTGCACCACCACACTCATTCTCAATTTCCATCTCAGTGTGCCCCGGGAGTGGGGCCAGCACAGCAGGCCGGGGACCCAACACCAGGCCACTGCACCTGTTTGCCGGCACTTGAATCCACTGAGCTATTTAGCCAGCCCTGTGAGCTGCTCTTGAGCAACAACAGGGAGAGAAGGAGGGCTTTAGACCTACAGGCGGTAGCATTATAGAAATTTAAAGCAGGTAGCTTTAAATCACCAATAGGTAAATTTTATGGCATGTGACTAAAAAATCAATCAATAATACCTAAATAAGGAATGAACAAAGTTAAGTAACAAAAAGGGAATGAAATCTATCCTATGACACAGATGAATCTCACAAGCACAAAGCTCAATTACTGTTGTGGATGCATAATTCCAAAATATAGAGAAAGCCACTGAATCGCACATTGGAAACAGGTGAACTCTATGACACGCGCTGCACAGCTCCGTAAAAGCAGCCCCGCAGAAACAAAGGCAAACATGCAGAGCACATCTTCGCTTGCCTGCAGGCTGGATGCAACCAGAATAGGGATGAATTCTGAGGCTAGACCTGAGGGAAGAATAAAGGCAGAGCTGCACTTTTGCAAGTATTCTACAAACTTAATCGGCAGTGAAAAAAATGGCATTTAAATTTCTCTTCATTTGAAAAGTGTCAGTTATATCAAACAAAGTACAAATCAAAGCAAATGTTCTTGTGCCTAAACTCAATTCTGAACCTGGAGGAAAATACAGAAAATTATTGATAGGAATGAAGCCTGAGCCAAAGCAGTCACAAGATTTTTCTTTATCAGCACACGTTACCCTGCCTTTCCGATTTTGAAACGCATGCGCAGTCGTACCTAAGGCGAGCTGGCGAATACAGCACGGCCGCCCTCACACCCTCGTTTCCAGTTGCTATGTAAGATTGTGCAGGTCACTCACTACTCTGTAGCCCCCGACAGAAGCATTCGTGGGGGCTGTCGCCTAGCGAGTGCCCTGCGGGCTAAACAGTAACTCCTAACTCTGGGGAAAGATTCCTACTCCTCTAGCACTCCAAGCCTGACGTAACCAAGTGGCAGCCCTGTCCCACCCCGTATTTATCTGTTTCTAGTTTCTTGAATATCCTTTTCTTACCCAAATAACTTGTACATATGAAGAAGTTATTTTAATAACTCAATAAATAAATGGCAGGACCATGACAGCAAAAGGCAATACAGTATAACCAGAATTCAAGTATTTCTTAAGAAATCATTCATGCTAGCAGGGTAAATTTAGATTTAAGAGGAAAAAAACTAAATATGTGGAACAAATAAGTCTCAAGGGAGGGATCCTAAGAGCAGTATTGTTGGATGGTCTCTACCTGAGCAATCCCCAGTTCACACAAGTTGTGTAAGCAGCGGATGAAACCAGCTGTCTCCATTTTCGGAGTGCGCTGATGTTTGGGACAGGCCTCACCACACGCCCCACAGCTCAGCAGAGTGCGGTGCAGGCTGGGTCCAGTTCTCCCTGAGGCGGAGTTTCAGGATTGTAATCCTCAGGCTTCACCACACGCCCCACAGCTCAGCAGAGTGCGGTGCAGGCTGGGTCCAGTTCTCCCTGAGGCGGAGTTTCAGGATTGTAATCCTCTGAGAGACCCTTCCGTGACGGCGTCCACAGGAAGCCCAAGAGCTCTTGTGTTGTTCTCCAGGGTCCAAGAACTGCTCCAGGGCGCTTCCCAAGGCTCTTCCAACATGCATGCCCATGCCACTGTGGAAGTCCCATCTGGGCCAAAGTGTGTGCTTTGAATGATGGTTTAAACTGGTAAGTCAATGCCAAGATCTGCTTTCAAGGATTACTCTGTCACTCTGAATAACATAAGCTTACTGTCCCTGTTTCACATTTCTTTTTGTTTGTTCCTTTTTGTTGTTGTTTTGTGGTACTGGGGATTGAGCCCAGAGATTTTTTGATTTTAAGACAAGTTCTTACTAAGTCCCTAATTTACCCAGACGATCCAACTTTTAATCCTCTTCCCTCCGGGCCTCATCCAGCTGGGATCTCAGGTATGCAGCACCAAGCCCATGTCTGTTTGATGCCAAGTCTCAGCCTCTTTCCCCCAGCCTCTTGGTATGTTCTGTCCCTTCAGTCCTGAACACTCTTCTCTCGCAGGAGGCTCCACACTGAACTCTCATCATTCACCTTTCAAACTTCAACTTTAACTTTGCTTCCCCCCAAACAAATTAGCTCCTCATTTGAGCAGCTTGCACTTCCCCTTTCAGAGCTCTGTCACTTTTGAACTTATCTGTTTAATGCCTGATTTGGATACCAGATTACAAGTTCTCTGAGGAAGGAATCATGCTTGCCTTGTTACCACACTATTGTTATTGCTTAGCATAGTGCCTGGTTCCTGGTCAGTGCTCAGTAAATCTCACTAGGTAGAAGGAAGTGTGAAATCTACATATGGCTCTACAAAAGGAGAATTCATCCTCATTTTTAGAAATCCAGTGCAATTTAAGAGAGAATTTAGAATTGATCAAGAATCAAGAGTAATAAAGCTTGGAACCTACTTTAGGTTTAGAAGGATTTCCTGAGGATGAAGGCAGGAGGAACCTGAGGCTGCTCTGACGTTAAGTATCAGTCACTGGATGGGGGACAAGAGAAAGAAGAAAAAAATGTCAGGATAAAGTGAGGAGATGCAGAAAAGTGATCAGAGCTGCTTAGGTATAAGATATTCCTAAAAGATGGGGACAATGGCTGCTAAAAAAAGAAGATGGTAGACAACATCTCTGGGTCTGAGCATCTTAATCCTGACATGACCTGATTCAGATCAATCTTGACACAGTGGCAAGGATTGTCTGAGACGTGTTTGCCCCCTTCTTAGTGGCTTAGTGCTCAAAATCTCTTTCCAGAGTACTGTGGGATGCATAGCTACTAATTCTGCTTCTATTATGAGTTATGCTAGGAGCAGGATAAGATGATGTGAACTTATTTGCCTTGTGGGTTTGTTCTTTGTTTCTATTTTTAAAATAGAGTACTTGAGTCTGTTAACTGATTCAGCACAGGGTGCAGGGAATTTCAACTCTCAATGTGGTGCTTTCCACTCCCATTTTGAATGCCACTTTCCATACACACTTCTATGTGGTTTTAGAGAGGATAAGTAATTTAAACAAATAATTTAAGATATGCAGCATAAAAAAGATAAAATGAAAACATCATGTTCACACAATAAAGCATAACTACATAAATATTAGATCATGTTTAGTCAGGAGTAGAACTGACCAAAGCCCACAATCATAAACATATAGTTGTGTGGCACATAATGCGTTCACATTAACCTAATTTCTTTTTTACAACAATGAAAATATATGGGTAGACAGTCTTTTCAACTATTCCACCCAAGTGAAGCACACAGCAAAGGAGAGGACTGTAAATCAAGGGCCACGTGGATGCTCTAACATCCCAAACTTTCATTTCCTATTTTACCTTTAAAGAGTCCTATATAGAGATTTTTGTACTCTTCATTATACTTTTGTTTTTTTCCCCTAAAAATACAATATCCAAACAACTGTTTTGGAAGACATGCCACATTTGTATTGGTTTCCTCATGATCTCTTGGGATCTCTCTCAATGTCCCCCTATACAAAGAACACATGTCTGAGTGAAAGAGGCTGGGGGATCCAAGCAGAGTCTACACAGGGAATCTAATCACAGAGTCTATGCAAGGAATCTGATCACAGAGTCTACAGAGGGAATCTTGTTACATAGACTCTGCACAGGGGATTTGACCAGAGTTTACACAGGTGACCTAATCATAGCGTCTATGCAGGGCATCCCACCACATAGAATCTACACAAGGGATCCAATCACATAGTCTACACAGGGGATCTAGTCACAGAGAGTCCACACAGTGGATGTGATCACACACTCTACACAGAGGATCATAGCACATTCTACACTCTTTCATTTCCCTTGTCTGCTAACTGGTGTGGACATCAGTGATTATTCAGCATCCACTGTACCCAAATAAGTGAGCTTACACTCAATATGGTAATTCTATCCCCCCCATCAGTGACTGGTTTAGGGAAGTGCATGGAACCCACTCTGGGCCATTAAGACCAAAGGGGACATCTCCTGAGGGGCCCTGTAGGAAGACTCACTTGGACTTCATAGGCATCCTGAAGCTAATAGAGTTCATTTCAATAAGGTGGATATCCAGAAGGAAAGCCAGCCTGCAAGTACTGCATGTGAGCTGCTGTGCCTCAGATGTCCTGAAGCGGCACATCCCATATGAACTATGACTTAATACATCTGCTTATCAATGGGGTCGATTAATGTGTGGGTTCTTTGCTGATTTCGGAGGTTTTTAATGAAACACATCACATTAGGCAGAAAGTCTGTTATTTATCTTTGTGTCTGAGCACAGACACAAAATCCCACAAGGACCAGGTGGCTAATTCACATGCGTAGGAGTAGACTGAAACAAATATCCAACTTAAAATGCTCAGTGTGAGCTTCCCAGACAGTGCCCACTTCCTGAGTGCCTACATCTTACTAAGCAACCTGGGTCATGGACACAATGGCACAAAGGCAGGTGAGGGCTGCTGGTATCAGGAGATGGAACACCTGTTGACCTTGTATGTGACTAGAGGCCTGCAACTCAAAGAAAACAATGAGATCGAAGCATGGACATCACTAGCTGATGTGCGACTGAAAAGGACTGAGGGGATAGTGCAGTCTAAAGACATGCAGTCCTGGTCTTCCTGGGCTCTGGGTGTAAGTGTGTATAGACAGAATTCAGGGAAGAGAGGAGACATGCTTGTGCATTGTGGAACCCCAGAGATGTTCCAGAGTAGCTGAACATGTAGAGGGTCTGATGATGCCTGCTTGTGCCCACCCAGTACAATGCAAAGGCCTCATGGCGTTCCCACACTACCATTAGTAGGAGCTCCTTAGACCAGTGGGCACCTGGACATTCCTCAGGAAAGGGAGATTTCTTCCTTCCTGGTATTCCTTAAAAACTAAATCTTGTCAGGTACTGACATGGGGGCTTCATGCCCAGAGCCCACCCTCAGGTCCCAAACAGCTTAGAAGGATCACCACCACCACCTTCATTTGGGGTAGGGCTGCTCAGATTGCATTGAGCTACATTCCCAGAAGCCTCCTCTTCTATTTTTAAAATTTAAGACAGTCTCAATAAATGTTAGTTTACACTGCTAGGCTCTAAGTTGTGACCCTCCTGCCTCAGCCTTCCAGAATGCTAACACTGTAGGCAGCTGCCACCATGCTTGGCTGCCATCCCCATTTTAAGAGTAGCCCAACTGGGCAATTGCTTCCATTAACCAAGGAATTCAGTGAAGGACAAAGATATGGAAGGCCATGGAGCACAGATCCCAGAAGACATCTTTTGCTAGCAAAGTGAAGGTGTTTGATGTTAGGGACTCAATAGGGAGCCCTTGCCAATCAGATAGCAAACCCCTTCCTGCCATTGCTGCTTACTCCTGAGACCACGAAGCCTGGGCACCATTCAAACACAGTCACAGGAACATTCACAGAGCAGAGAAACAGGCCAGACAGGGTTGCACCCAATGCAATCAGCTTAAAAGCAAAAGTGGCTTAAGGACATTTGAAACTTCCAAGTTGGAGTGCACACCATATGTATCCCATTTGTGAAGTACAGTAGAGCACTCTCTCTCTCTTCCAAGTGTGTGTGCCAGAGTGCACATGAACACACACACACACACACACACACACACACAAGTCTCTCTTTGTACAGCTTATTCTGGAGGTAAGTCTATCCGTAAGAATGTTATTTGGATCTTTCCAAATAAAAGAAACAGAGAACAATTTTTTTTAAAAAATGTTATCTAGTTCTTTAATAGAATTCTGAAACCATTTTCTAAAAGGTGTAAGTTTTTCTGATCTAGAAATTGCTTCTCATGGCACTATTTCCTCAAATATTAGGTTGAGAAAAGGACCTCTTATACCCAAGACCAGATTGTTCAACTTCAATTGAACATATGCTGATTTACTCTTATGAAGCAGCTGTTGGTAAGTTAATCATCACTATCACCTGCGAAAGGGCTGTTATTCCAATTACTGTGGTCTCTGCTGATGTGCAGCGAGGTTCATCAAGAGCTGATGGAACGTGGTGAGACCCAGGCATGGGAGGGACCTGGAGGCTGATGACCCAAGCCAAGTTGACTTGGATGCTTGGTACTGGATGAAGGCTGGGGACAAACAGTAAGACAGGAAGAAGTGAAAGCCAAGCTCAAGTAAGCACTTTTGAATGAGCTCACCAAGAAAGGAGAAGCCTGGGGAAAGGGGAGCCAGAGGGTTCAGAATGCAAAACTCCAAAAGATAAGAGAAGAAGAGAGGAGATCTGCTCTCAGAGGCATCTATAGAGAGTGTGGGGACCACGACTGTGAACATGACCAGGACCATGACCGTGACCTTGGCAGTCTTCGTCACAGTCATAACTTTAGTGCTCAGCACAGTGCCCACACATAACAAGTACCCCATCAAAGCTTACTGAAGCAGGTAGGTCCCACAGGGCCTTGAACAGGGTCTGGCAGCCTAGAGGGGAAATGCAGGCACCAGCTACAGAAACAGGGCAATATATCAGAGCGCTTGGGCTGCAAAGGATGGAGACAGAGTGCTAACTAATTTCAGTAAGAAGGAAAGTATGGCTATGTGGCTAAACGGGCAGGGCCAAGCAGGCCTGAGGATGCTGAGAATGCTTTTGTTCTCCTCACATTACTACTCCTCTTTGAACTTGGCTCATTCTTGCTTCTGAGCACAGTCCCTGGCATATTTGATTCATTCTGCGGGTTGTGCTATCACAACAGGGTGCAAACTGCAAGTAAAGTCCCTGCAAGGGCAGGTCCTTATAGACTCACAATGAGAGAGGAGAGAGAGCTCTTCTCTGCCCGCTCCAGCAGACCACACAGTGGGAAGAACGCTGACGGACTGAATGTATCATGGCCAGTGTGAAAAGGATGGGCTGTGCAGCCAGCTCGTCCTGAGGCTGAAGCCGACCTGGGTCCAGGACAGCAGGGTGCCATGACAATCAGCTTCCTCTGAACAGCTATGGGAGGAGCACCTCACTGATAAAGGAGTTCCTATTTCCAGATAACAGGGGCAAAGGGTAGTGGGCAGCAGGAGCAGTCAACATTCTTGAAAAGAGCTCTTGTTTGATTAAAAAAAATTTTTTTTTTTAGATGGGGTCTTTCTGTGCAGTGTATGCTGGCCTTGAACTCATCATCTCATGCACACTAGCACACTGGCTCCATCTTGCAGCTCTCCTGCCCTATCCTCCCAGGCATGAGCCACCCCACAGGTTTGGGCTCTTGGTTTAGAAGCAAACACATATGGAGGCTCAGGCAGGGCCCTGACCTAGCAGTGACATCCTCATACTGGGACGCCCCACCTCTAGCTTCCTGTGCTATCATTTTTCCCATTCTTTCTTCATTTGTATCAGAAATGACTAACCCACAGTGACATGCTTTCTAGTCTGCAGCAAAGGCCTTCTAGCTCCTTACCAGCCCATCCCCATGAAATTTAAGTTCAGCTTGATCCTGCTTAGTGAAACAGTATCACAGGACATGCACTGTAATAAAAGGAGCTGCCTTTTATTAATGAGTTCAAATAATTTTTTTTTTTTGCATTTTCAATGACTTGGTTATGGGACACCTCAGAAATAACACTTATGAAGTTCTCCCATATGTTTCAAACACCAAGACACATCCTCTTTTTTATTCCCTCTAAGAATATCAATAATCCCACATCATTAATTTTGCTGGGATCCCATGAATCCAAAGCTTACAACAGCATTAAAAGGACCCTCATCTTCCCATCTATGGGGCTACTGGTCACTCTCTTTTCCATAAACCCAACACAAAAAGACATCAAGTGTCAACAGCCAAAGACTTCTGCCAAGGGCACCTCACTGCTTTTGCATGGCCAAAGGCCCTTCCCACTCTGAGCACCCGACCCCTAGAGCTATGGGCTGCATAATCAGGGGAGAGCCGCTTACACTTTGCCATCAGGATGCCACAGGCTCCAGAGCTCAGCCAGCCCTTTTGGTCCAGTCACTGTCTGTGCAAGCCCAGAGCCCTTAAGCCAGCATCACTCCCTGCCTTGTCCCTACCCTTGCACATCTTCTCTTGCACAGGCTCTCTTCTAAAGGAAAAAGCAGCCAGGAATAGCTACGTGATGCTGCCCTCTCCTTTACAGTTTCCCTATTACCTACTCTTCTCCCTCTTCCTCTGAGGCAGCCCAACAGGCAGCACTGGGGCAGCAATGTAGCAGTCAGGACAGGTCTCTCTCCGCAGCTGTCAAATACGCCCACCTGCATGGGCAGTTCTTACCAATTGCCAATAATAGCCTGCTCAAGAGCAAGCATCTGCATTGCATGTGAAAAGAATGCTTCACAGGATCTCCATGAAGCTGGCATAAATTAGAAAAGGGTGGGTGTGGCTGCTTTAAGAAAGATGGGGTAATGTAGGGGCCCTTCCCCTACAATGCCTTGCTGGGTTTACAGGAGGTTGGCCACAACAGGGAATGAGGGATTGACTGGGACAGAAAAAAGCATGCTGGCACTGTCAGCAATTCCATCTCAGAAGGCATGGAGGAGAGGCAAGTAGCACGGGGGCTCTGGGCTCAGCTCCTAGCATCTCCCAGTGTGAGCACGTCAGAGCGCAATGGAGCTACTGTTCACAGGGAGGCATTTTTCACGTAGCATAGTCCTGGATGACAAGACAGAGACTAACACAATGCTTAATCAAAGAAACAGAAGTAGAAACTGTGAATTATGCTCCACTGAATACAGAACTCACAAGAAATGCTGTCTGCTGCAGACAGGACAACCAAAAAATGTTCACAGACAGCATGATTATCGCTTTGTGTGATATTCTGATCCTCTGGTATCTGCTGGGCCAGGAGGGAAAGCACTTTTCCATTGAAGTGCCAAGCCCAGCCTGGGCCATGCCTGCAATCTCTGCCCTTTGGGAGGCCGAGGCAGAAGGAACATGAGTTTGAGCCCAGCCTAAACAACATAATGAGAGCTTGTCTCAAAGTTCTAATGAAAGGGGAGAGGGGATGGGGATGTAGTTCAGTGTGAGGACCCTGGGTTCAACCCCTAGTATCTTAAAAAAAAAAAAAAAAAAAAAAGGGAGAGCTCGAGGATGCTGGCTGACAAGTCCCACACGTGGCTGCTGCAGAGTGAGCCGCCCTCTCTCTTGTGAGTGAGGTGAGGGTGGATGCGCTCCACTTCTCCAAACATCCAGCATTTGATATTTGGTTTCTTTCTTTCTTTCTTTCTTTCTTTCTTTCTTTCTTTCTTTCTTTCTTTCTTTCTTTCTTTCTTTCTTTCTTTCTTTTCTTTTCAGGTTGTGCAGGTCTACAGGGTCTCACTGCACAGATCAGACTGGTAGTGATCCTCCTGTTTTTAGCCTCCCAAGCACTGAGATTACAGGTGTGCGCCCAGTCTCATTTGCTGTCTCAGAGCACCCCAGGGGTGGGGCCAGCACAGCACACTGGGATCGAACCCCGGTCTCTATGTCTGCCTAGGTAGGCACTTTAGTCCGCTGAGCTATCTGGCCGGCCCTTTTTGCCGCTATTTTGATGTATGTTTCCTTGATATTTGTTTCAGCCTCTGAGGTTTTCACTCCTGTTTACACAGGGGCAGAAGAGTCAGAGGCTCATTGGGGAGACTCCATGGAGCTGCGGACTTGGATCCAGTGCTCACTTTTCTTTAACTATTGTTAAAAGACTTTGCAGGAAAATGGACTCTGGTGTAATGACTCAGCTCCACTGTAGCAGTGGGAATGTAAACAGAGAGAGCAGGTACACAACTGGGCTTAGCTGAGTGCCAATAAAACTTTATTGACAAAAAAGGCTAAAGCCACCCCTCCCCTGCTGGATTATGGGAAATATGTCCAAGAAATAATGCATGAATGGAAAGGGATAGTGAAGCCAGGAGAACATTTCTGTCTGGAAAGGAGTTTTGGTGCCAACCTGGAAAGTTCCTTCTAGAGTGATGGAGAACCCAGAGTTCTGAAACCTGAAATATGCAGTGTGCTTAAAAATAACACAGATCATGTTAAATAAAAATTTATTATAGCAAGACACATTCTTGTTATTTCTTCTCAAAATACTATTCATTACTTTGAACACAAATTTTAAAAGTATTTTAAAAACATTTTATTAGTACATGTTTGCAGTGCAAAGTGATGATATTCACCAAGGGGAGCCAGCATCTGTACGTAACACATCTCAACTCATTTTACAACCTTCCCCTCTCCCTCCTCTGTCAGCTTTAACATGCTTATTCCATCATTCTTGCCACTTTCTGAAGCACTGCTGGAAATCCTCTTCTGTGAGTGGCTTTTCCTGGCTGTCCTGATGGACTGAATGGACTAACATGTGTACAGATATTTCCGGCAAATAGAAACATGAAGGTGCACCCTCCCCCACCTTATTCACCTGATCAATTGACCTCCTGCCAAGTTCAAATGCCACGAGGAGAAGAGCCAGGCCTTGATTCAGGACGCTGAGGTGACCGGAGAGAGACAAATGAAGACTCGGAAAAGGACTCTAGGAGCTGCCTCAACAAGTGGCAAGAATGATGGGATCAGTGTGCTCAGCACAAGGGGACCATTTTGCGGGGGCATTAATGACAATGTGTCTTTTACTGGAATGCACTTAAACATTTCGGCATCCCTCATATTTGTGGCCATGCCTCGCCTTCCTCTTGGCTCCCCATCAATAGGGCAATCCTGGGCACCTCCTCGTGCAAACAGAGCGCTGCTCCCTGCCACACACGATTCAGAGATGTGGTATTTGCCCTGAAAGCCACTGTCCTTCCCCCTATTGAGCTAGATGCTCTCTCTGGGTGTGTTGAAAAGCAAACCTGTCACCATGGAACACACTTGATACAAAATCCCACCGGCACCGGGGAGCAGAATTGTTAACAAAGGGCTGCGCTGTGATGAAACGAAATAAGAGACATCGGCATTTACAGTAGAAAAAGGTAGAAAAGGAGGAAACAAAATCATACAAGTGACAGGTGCATTTCAGGAGCTGGGCAGGTGGGTCCATGTGGGGTTCAGACAGAGGCAGCCGTCCTGAGATGGCCAGCAGCACTGGAGACAGCTACGGATTTCTGGCAGGACAGAGCCACTCACTCAGCAAGCAGGGATGGTCTCAACTAGAAGAATTTCAAGGCGAGAAGGCAGAAGACCAGAAGTCCCACCCCAGCCCAACCTGAAGAGTACAGCGTGGTGTGACTTTGTGCAGAGAGAGGTCACATCAGGCACAACTTGGCAGACAGATCCCACCCAACCTGCAAAGAACTGCCTCTGCCTGACCTGCTTTATGACCTGGGAGGCCTTATTTCACTCCTGTAAGGCTCTGGCTGGTTAGCTGTAAATCAGATTGGAAAAACACCTCCTCTCTCAGGTGAAAAATACGTGTGCAGCACCTAACAGGATAGCTCTGGGGCAGAGTGGTTTTTCTGTGAAGGGTGCCTGTGATCATTACATAATTATTCCTGTCTCAGCAGGAAGTGCACTTTCATTTGGTTCAGCACTTCTTGGTGAGGCAGAGGCCACACGCACAAAAAGAAGTAATAGATTACTAGAAAATTCTTGCTTGACCTTTACCCTGGAGCAATGGGGAAATGTCAAGGGAGAATTTGTAAGCATGGAAACCAAGGCAAACAGAGGGAAGGTGAGGCACAGTCCTGCTTCTCTGTGTGCCACAGAAAGCAGCAGCATTGCCTGCCATTGCCCTTCAGACAGCCACAGGGCTGGCCAAGGTGTACAGTGGCCACCACCATCTAGTCACCTTCAGATCTGGATGTTTATACATGATCTACTCTTCCCATGGAAAACCAGTGTGCTGACCCCACTCCTTGCTTTGGGGGAAAGCTTGCTGGCATGAGCCAGTTAGGATGTGAGCAGATCTGAGACACAAGCCAAGCCTCTAGGGAGAGTCCCAGGTCTATCACTGGGAATTCAGGATGAGCGTACCCTTTCTCTGGATATGTAAAGCACAGACATAGGGTCTAATGCACTATATCCAGCCTTGATATTTTATTTTTACTTATTTATTTGGTACAGAGTCTCACTACACAGCTCAAACTTGTAGTATTCTTCCTGTCTCAGCCTCTCCAGCACTGGGATTACAAGCTTAAGCTGCCATGCTCCATTTCAGCGGCTGACACAGTGCACCCAGTTCTGGGGCTGGCATGGCATGCAGTACCAGGGATCAAACCTGGGTCCTGTGCTTGCCAGGTAGGCACTTAGATTGCTGAGCTATCTCCCCAGCCCCAAGTCTTGATATTTTAAGGGAAGACAATTTGGTAAGAAAGCCCTCGTGTGGGAGGCCAGGGTAGAGACCATTCAGAAAACAGTCGTTAGCCTCTTGATCAAACCTTACCTAAAGCCCAAACTCTTTGGATTTCTCAATTCACAAGCCAGTAAATACTCTCTAGTGTTTACACCAGCTTTAACTGGGGTTTCTGTTGTTCATACGGGTTCTTCCACTTTCAGATTCTGCAGTGCCCACAAGAACTCCACCCTTCCTCTGAAGGACCACACTTCCTGACAGCAAATGCAGTTTCCCAGTACACAGAGGAGGCCCTGGCGGGCTGCATCCTGGCTGTGCAGCAAAAGGACAAAAGGGTAAAGTCCAGTGGGCAGCTTCCCCTTTTGTCCCTCTGTGCACCTCGCTTGGACCTTTTCTCTCCATCCTGACACTCCTTTGCGAATGATTTCCACACCACGTTTGACTAACTTCAAATTCCAAAAGCAGAGCTGAGTCCAGTTTTGAAAGTCTAGCAATTCCTGCACCAGGCAGCTGGCATCCTGTGTCAGAAAGTGTGTGTGCATGAGTGTGTAAAGGCGTGTGCATGAGTCAGTGTGTCAGCAGTTGAACAAATGTCAGTGCAAGGAAGTGTGTGTGAGCATAGACGAGGGGCAAAGCAGCGGTTTTCGGAAAGTGCGCCACCTAGGGGCAGCTGTCAAATTGACACCTTGTGAAGAGGAGGGAAGTAAGGAGGAATGGGAGTGGCCCCAACAAAGGAAAACTGTAGGCATCTTACTCTCCTGCACAGCATCCCCTATAAAAAGTAGTAGTAGAGCCTGAGGGCTGACCAGGTAGCTCAGCGGATTAAAGCGCCTGCTTAGGCAGATGAAGGGGTAGGAGGTTCAGTTCCTAGCCTGCTATGCTGCCCCGGGGGCCCGCTGAGATGGGGATTGAAGCTGGGCATAGTGGCACGCCTGTAATCCCAGCACTTGAGCGGCTGAAAACAGGACGATCACTACGAGTCGTTATCTGTGTAGTGAGACCCTGTAGCCCCTGCACTTAAAAAAAAAAAAAAAAAAAAAGAGAGCCTAGAAAGTTGTAGAAACATAGTAAAAAATGAAAACACCTTTTTATTGTAATGCAAAAGTACTTTAGACAAATGGTTGAAAAATCTATATTTGGCCTATAGAAAAAGAATCCCAAAGGGTCCTCCAAGTGAAGTTTCGCAGTTGAGTAGGTTGTGTACTGGGGGGCGGGGCAGGGAGAGACAGAGAGACAGACAGAGACAGAGACAAAGATAGAGGCAGAGACAAAGATAATTTACTCATGAGAGAGGGAGATAGAGACAGAGCAAGACAGAGACAAAGACAGAGAGAGACAGACAAATAGAGACAGAGACAGACAGACAGACACACACACACACACACACACACACACAGAGAGAGAGAGAGAGAGAGAGAGAGAGAATCATGGTCTCTGCATGTGGCCAAGCCAACGTGATTGCCCAACATTGCC
>PVKA01015939.1:0-48771 GCA_004027165.1 Ctenomys sociabilis
CATTCATAGTGATCTTCCTGCTTTTTGCCTCCCATGGGCTGGGATTACAGGCGCGCGCCACCGCGCCCGGATTGCATCGCCGGCTCAGCGCACCCGAAGGCGGGGCCGGCGCGGCTAGGGGAACCAAGGATCGAACACTGGTTCCTACGCTTACCTAAGCAAGCGCTTAGTCCGCTGAGCTATACCGCCGGCCCTTGACCATTAACTTCTGTTTCAGGCTGATGTTTATCAATTCTCCCTCCTCTGCTACACCATTTAATTACTCTGTCTTTACCATGTGTTTGTCAGCATGTAGAACAAGCCCTCCCCCACCTTGGTAAAAATTCTCCCTTGTTAGGAATGTGTAAGTATTGAATACTATGTGATTGCATGTGCCGTATACAAACCTAGTAAGGAGTGAGTGACGATGACGGTACCTACTTTATTTTTTATTCTTTTTTTTTTTTTTGGTACTTACTTTAATATCATACTGGCTAGAACTGTATCAGATGGCCTCTACAGCTGTAGTTCAGAGTAGAAAAGAGACTTTTATTGAGCGCTGATACCTGGAACTCAGTTCAGTTTGTTGGTAAAAAGTATACTAAAGAAGCAGTTAAAGCCGGGCGTGGTGGCGCATCCCTGTAATCCCAGCACTCGGGAGGCTGAGGCAGGAGGATTGTTGTGAGTTCGAGACCAGCCTGAGCTACAAAGTGAGCTTAAGGCCAGCCTGAACTGCATAGTGAGACCCTGTCTCAAAAAGACAAAAAAAGAAGCAGTTAACATAGATTACAGTTAACATAGATTACCTAGCAAATATTATTGTTTCACTGAAAATAAAACCACTTGTAGTTAATCCTTTTGTTACCTTGAGCCTCTCCTGTATTTCTGATTTTTTTTTCTTTGATTTCCTTTTTTTTTTCATAATTTTATTGAGAAACAAACAGCAATGAGACAGTTTCAAATCAAACTAGTAGGATAGTTTTAATAATTAATGCATTGCATATTGTTGTCTTAGTGGTTATTCATTGTACAAGAGGCAGACATGATATCCAGTTTACAAACACTATTAGAACAAATCTTTCTATTCATTGAATTAAGAGAATGTAGCTGTATATCTATCCTAATTATTTTGAATATACAGATACAAAACGGTCATTCATTTGTATACCCTTTTTTTGTTTAGTTTTGTCATTTAAATATTATAGGCATGTGAATTCAGCAAAATATTCCAAAATAGCCCAGTAGTCCATAATAGTTGTGGGTCTTCTGACTGGCAATGTCAGAAGGTGTTGACTTGAGCCTTTTTTTTTTTTTTTGTCTTTTTGGGACAGGGTCTCACTATGCAGCTCAGGCTGGCCTTAAGCTCACTTTGTAGCCCAGGCTGGTCTCGAACTCACAACGATTCTCCTGCCTCAGCCTCCCGAGTGCTGGGATTACAGGCCTGTGCCACCATGCCCGGCTAACTTGAGCCTTTTACAGCTCAGCATATTAATATAGCTTTACTTTTTATGCTTCGTTTTTATACTATTCTGCTAGATGGTTAAGACCAAGATAAAGCAAGATGTATATAACAAGAAATAAGCTTTTGTGTCTGATAAGGTCATTCAAATCCCCTAAGGATTTATCTTCGGTTTCCTTTTCTGCTTCCTTCATCTAGATGCCTGATGTTTGTGCTCCCAGAACTCTGTTACATTTTGTGCATTTGATGAGGTACTCTTATCTATCTTAAGGCTTTCTATGCTGATGACTACTGAATTGGTACCTTCTGTCCAGATCTCTGAAGATGAGAGGACATCTTGGGGCTAGAGACAGTGTGTAAAGGACTGACAGCAAAACGGCATTCTGGGCGCTTGACCTGAATTCCCAGTTGGATTCCTTGTCTCCTGGGAGTCATACAGACTGACCAGACCCAGACAGTATTAGCAGTAAAGAGGATACTCCCAGAAGTGTTGGGTGTGAGGCCCTACTATGCAGCTAGGTTATGTTTGCAAGTCATGCCTTTCTCTGGGACCTCAGATCCCTCAGATTGTGGATGCTGAACTATGTCAGTGTTTATTCAAGGGACACAGATCGCTTGGGGAACAAAATCTTCTTTATTTGAAGCTATTCTGTGAGGTATAGGAACATCCCTGACTCTTGGCATGCTCTGACTCTCAGATACTAAATACAAATACATCTCATTGCAGTGTTCAAAAATACCTTCACTTATTTCCAAGAACGTCTTGATTGGGAAGGTGATCTAGATGATTCTTAAAGTCTCTTCCTATTCTTTCAAGTCAGTTCTATAACTTAATGAACACATCCAAATTTAACTGTTTCTGCTTTGTTAGAATATTCATGTATAATTGTACATAGTCAGATTTTCTTGAAAATGGTAATTGGGGCTGGGGAAATGGCTCAGTGGAATAAGCGCTTCCCTGGCAGGTGCAAGGGCCTGAGTTCAATCCCCAGAAAGAAAATGGTAATTAAGCCATATATATATATATATATATATACTTGCCTTATTACTCTTTCAAGACAAAGTGTTGTAATATAAAACAGGCTAGGGCTGGGGAGATAGCTCAGCACTTAAGTACCTATCTGGCACATGCAAGGTCCTGAGTTTGATCATTGTTTCCAAAATAAAACAAACAAACATATATAGTCTGCACTGGTCTGGAACTTGCTTGGTAGCCCAGGCTGTTTTTGAATTCACTGTCCTCCTGCCTTACTCCCTAAATGCTGGGATTATAGGCATGTGCCACCATGGCCAGCTTCACCCATATTTTAATGTGTCTCCTGTCCCTTCTGTATCCTTGCTTGTGCCCCAGTTCAGATTCACTAGTGATAATGATGAAATTAAATTGCTATAGTGGTGCATACCTCTGATCCCAGCACCCAGAGGCTGAGGCAGGATAATCACCATAAGTTTGAAGCCAGCCTGGGCTACATAGTGAATTCAAGGCCAGTCTGAACTAATTAATCTTCTGAAAAGAAAAAGGTGGGGGGGAGCATAGGTGTGGCTCAGTGATAGTGCTCTTGCCTTCCATGCACAAGGCTTTAGGTTTGATCTCCAGCACCACAAAAGAAAGTAAATAATGTGTTGGGATCAGAATAAAAAATAGGAATATAAAATAACATCACCCTTAAATGTATTAGCTTTTTCTTATAAATGTGTTGCTTATTCTATATTTATATATATCTATGATGGTGTAAATATGAAATGCTCCCCAAAGACTCATATATTGAAGGCTCAATTAACAGTGTAGCACTGAGCTTAGAGTAGTGATTGGATTGGCTGTATAGGAGGCAGGGTGTAGTTGGAGAAAATAGGCAGTTGATGGTATGCTTTTGAAGGGTATATCTTGTCCCCAGTAGCTCCTTCTTCCTCTTCATCCTCTTGTCTCTTCTGTCTCCCCTCTCCCTTCTCCTTCTCCTTCATCTCTGCTCTTCCTCCTTCCCTCTCCCTACAGGTTTCCATGTGGTCAGCAGCTTCTCTGCTACAGGTTCTCCTTTACCACAGTCCCACAACAATGGCCACCTGACCAGGGACTCTAAAACTGAGCCAAAATAAATCTTCCTTCCTTTAAGTTTATATTTTCAGATATTTTGTTACAGTGACAGACAGCTGACTAACACAACAAATGACTGGGATACCTAGAAATTATATTCTACCTATTTTCTCTCTTATGTCCAATTTTCAGTTCTTCCTAAAAACTTCCCATACTTGTGTCTCAGTGTTAAATCTCATTTCTTCATCTAGAGCAGTTCTGTAGTCTGCTTTCCTTGCCCTTGGCATCCTCTATCCTTCTCTGCTCATGCCAGAGAAGTGTATCCCAAAGAAAAAAATCTGCCCAAGTCACCTCTTTTTTTTTGATTGGTGCTGGGGGTCAAACTCAGGACCTTATGCTTGCCAAGCAAATGCTTGTACTGCTGACCTATTTCCCTGGCAGGTCACCTCTCTTAGTAATTTCTCATTAACTGTTGACAATGACATTTCTTTGTATGGCATGCAAAGCCTCTCATAACCTGGAACCTGTGCCTGCTACTGTTGCTTATAGTCCATCCATCATCAACCCCTCACAGTTCATCAAAGATGAAACATTCATATTCTGTCCCTTTGCATTGCTGTCCTCTTTGCCTAGAAATCCCCTCCTCCATATTTTGGAGCCTGTGTAGTGCAATAGCTAGGAACACAGACAGACTCTAGAGCCAAACTGTGAAAATCCTAGTTATGCATATATATATATATATATATATATATATACACATATATAGTTTTATTGAGAAAAAAGTAGCAATGAGATAGTTTCAAAACAGGTTTTTAGTACAGTTACAATAATTAATACATTGCATATTGTTGTCTTTGTAGTAGTTGTTCCTAGTACAAGATGCAGACATATCTTGTCTAAACACTACACTATTAGTTCAAAATCTTCTCATTGAACTAAGAGAAAGTAGCTGTATATTTATTCTACTTTGTATATACAGATTATATATAAATATTTTGCACTACAAAATGGTCCATTTATATCCCTTTTTGTTTACTTTTGTCAGAAATGTGTATTCCATTGCCATTCATATATTGTAAGTGCATGAATTCAGCAGAGTAATCCAATATATTCCAGTAGTCTATAATAGTGGGTTATCTGCAAGGCTGGCAGTGTCAGAAGTTGTTGGCTTGAGCCCTTTACAGCTCAGCATATCAATATGGCTTTACTTTTTATACCCTGATTTTATACTTTTCTGCTGGATGGTTAAGACCAAGATAAAGCAAGACCTATATAACAAGAAATGTAACTTTTGTATCTGACAAGGTCACTCAGATCCCCTCAGGACTTACCTGAAATCCTATACAACAGTTTGTAGATCTTTTGTTATTGTCAGCCATGTGGATGAGTCATGACCATTGCTTGACCAATTTGCTCTCTGAGAAAGCCTGAGAGAATGTTTTTCTCTCCATGTGACTCTCCTTAGGCACACTCTACATTGTTGATCACTTTTCTCTGTGGCCCCATAATTTCCTTGATCAGAAAATCTGGGACACAGCTGAGTTACATGATGTTACAGTACAAGTTCTCCTATGTCCTGAGTCCTCACTGATCTTGAAAGGCTAGTTGGCTGTCCTTGAAGCCCTTCTTTTTCTCTAATTTTTGGTCTGCAAACTTAAACCCTCCAGAAGAGACGTTTAATTATATATTATTACCCTATAACAGAGGCAGTTGAGCTTAACCTCACTATCTGTCTGAATATCAAACATCTTAGATATAACATGGAACAGATATTTCCATCAAGTATTGATATGTTAAACTTTAAATCCCTTTTCACTAGCTACCACGGCATCTTCAAGATCTGAAACCCTATTTTCACTTTCACTCAAATGGTTTTGCAAGCTTGTGATTGAGATTTTAAGTTCCTCTATATCTCTTTGACTCTGCATCATACGATCAATTTCTTTCCTATATTGCTCATGGAAGGATTCCATCATTTTTCTGATCTATTTTTTCATCAGTGTCTTCTTGTGAAGCAGTTATTCTTTCATTATACTTATCCTCTTTTTACTTCAGAGATTATTTCTGATCTGATTTCCTCTATATGTTTCTGCATTTGATTCTTTACTTCAGAAGCTATTAATTCAGACATTTCAGCTATGTAATTCCCAGTTTCTTCTGTGCTAGTGTCTTCTGAACTTGTTCTGGGTGGGCTTGGGGCCTAAGACTGCATTTTGCTCCTTCTCACTGTCATTTTGTATAGCACTGCCCTCTGACCTTTGATGTAAAGCTTTGGTACAGTTATAACCTTAGCACCTACTGAAATTTGGGTGCAGATCTATGAAGTTTGAGTTCACCCAATTGTGCCTGGCTTGGGTCTGGCTGCTGTGCTCAGCTGCTTCCTGCTGCAGCTGTTGGAAGTGAATCTGTTGTGCCCCTGTGGCAAGATGTTCTGCTTCTGGATTAGCTGGGTGGTTCTGGCCCCTAGCCTCTCTGCAGGGACTTCAGCTGCAGAGTTTACCCCAGGCCTGTATACCAGGCCTGGGGTGGGTCTGGAAGGGCCACAGAGCAGGACAGAAGGACTCACTTACAAGTAGGCCTGGGCTGGGACTGGAGGGATCCAGCAGGCAAAGGGATCCCACGCACTTGCAGGGCCTCGGCTTGGGCTGGGTCTAGTGGGTTTCTGAGAGCATGGTGGGAAGTTCTCTCTCACTCACATACTACCACGCCTGGGCCTGGGCTTGTTCTGGAGGGGTTTGGAGGGGTCCCGAGAGCGTGGCAGAAATTCTCACACACCAGTCTTAGACTAGGTCTGGAAGGATCCAGTGGGCTCAGGGGACCCCGGAAGATCTCACACACACTTGCAGGGCCTGGGCTTGGGCTGGGGCTTTTTCTGCTTTTGTGACCTTGATCAAGGTATTGGAACTCTCTGTATTCTCATTGATAAATTAGGGATTAATAATTTAGGTTTGAAAATTTTAAAGGTTTGAAAAGACAATATTTGAAAAGTACTTAGAACAGAACCTGACAAACAGTATTATGTGATGTTTTGCTGTTGTTATGATGGTCTAGTTCAAAAGTCCTCTCTGCCATCTTCTGAGCCATCCTTGTAACTTAACAGTTCCTTTATTATTGTACCTCTCTGTGCTGTACTGTTTCTTCATGTGGGTGCATTCTATACACTGACCTTCTTTTATTTTTTTTTCAATGTTTTTGAAACAAGGTCTCTCTGTATAGTCCAGATTACCCAGATTTCACTATGTAATCTATGCCCCAGCCTCTCTATTAGAGAAAAAATAAATAAATCACGTATAAATGAGAGCCCATCAGAATTTATTGAGGATGAGAAGTTGCTGCCTATTTGGCCCAGTCCCTGGATCTTTGGCGCTGCCTATGGTATTGTTTATGACCCTTATACAATCTCAGTCTTAGTATACCAGGAAGAACAATTAATTACAACAGTTATATCACTTTGGCTAAAGTGATTCAATTAACAGTAACAATAGCGTCAAGCATAGCCTAAAAATGACAAACCATGGTAACAATTAATTTGCCATCTTTAATTTTATGAACTATATTTGTGGTTATATAACAAAATCTAAAACCACAAAATTTTCTGTTGTAAGCCCTCAATATAGCAATTTTAACCTCAGAGAAGAAAATTTAAAATGAATTTGGTTGGGGGGGAGAAAGAGGAAGAAATTAGAAGGCTGGGCCAAGGAGATAGTTTAGCAACATATGTACCCGCCTGGCATGCACAAGGTCCCTGGTTTAAAAAAAAAATAGAGAAGGCTGGAGGACAAAAGAAATAAAAACAAGAACAGAATAGTACAATACAAACTAGAAACCATGTTCATACTGGTATAAAAAAAAGAAAACAAGAAAATGAGAAAAAAAATGTTTACTTCTGTTGTCACTGATAGACAACCCGGGCAGACCGAGTCCAGATCTACATTGATTAATCTCAGCCAGAAAGTACCTTCAGTTCCACTGAACTTCAGGCTGGTTTCTGGCAGTGAGTGGAACCAGATTTATTTACCATGCTAATGGCTAAGAAGAGGCCCACACTAACCAGGGTCAGGGCAGTCTGCATTGCTTTTTGAGATCTTTTATGGTTTTGAGGCAGATTTGTTAGTCCTGTAATGATTTTGGCCTCAGTGTGCAGGGAGACATGTGGAGCTACAATGGCCAGAGTACAGGAGCCTTTCCAGGTGGACAGGAGGCAAGTAAGTGCCCCCTAGCCATAGGCAAGGAATTGTCCATGGGGAAGGCAGATGAGAGATCAGACAGCAGGACCAGGGAGGAGGTGTGTGCAGGAGGCCAAGTTTCCCACTTCAGGGGGTAGTCTGAGTGGGATTAGGGTGGCAAATGCACAAGAGATAATTTGGCCAGTTGTGTTGGGAGCTAGGCGTAAGGGACCAGCACTTTTTCCCTTTGGGTAGGCTATGAGTGAGTAGATGGTTAAAGTTATGGGGTGGACTGTATATAGGGTTTTTTTAAGAGGAAATCAGAGATAGCAGCTGTAATGGTCTATGGCACTGGGAGTATGAGTGACATTTTATTTTTTCAGGGCTTTTTTTTGTATTTTGTGCAGGGTCTCACTATACAGCTTGGACTTGTATTGATCCTCCTGTTTTCAAGCCTCCCAGCACTGGGATCATAGGCATGTGCCACCACACCCGGACTCAGTGGCTGGCTCAGTGTGCCCAGGAGTGGGGCTGGTGTGGCATGTGGTGCCAGGGATCGAACCCCCATCCCTGTGCTTGCCTAAGCAGATACTTAGTCTGCTGAGCTATCTTGCCAGTGATGAGTGACTTTTTAATAAACTGGAAGGTATCATTAAGGAATACAGACAAAGAGATTGGGATGGGGGTGTAGAAGGGAAGAGGAGAGGAAAAGATGGGAGAGGAAGGTTAGAAAGTTGTTTTTTGTGAAGGGTTGGAAACAGTGTGCTAGCAGAGCCAGATGAGTGGTACAGTTGGAGTTTGCTGTGGCTTCGGGGGAAAAGTGGGAAGGTGTCTGGGTGGGTAAAGGTGAAGTTTGAGAAATACTGTCTTGGTGTATGGGTGTATCTAAATATAGATAGAGGTGGATGTTAGCACTTTTCTGAAAGTAGTCTGGTGAATAAAGGCCTATTGATTTGCAACCCCAATAAGGACAATAAAATTGAATGGAGTCATGGCAGGGCTCATAGTCTGGGTTCTTTTGAGCATATGTAGAATGCTGGAGGGGTGCATCAGACAAAGAAGATCCATATGCTTGAATGCATGTTTTTTGGTGCTGAATAGCTTCAGCAAAGAGGTGACATGATAAGGCCTAAAGTGCAGAAAGAGATATCAAGTGGGGGCTCCCTTAGCCCAACGTCTATAGTTTTCTTGAATTAATATTCATCCAGCTTTTCTAGTGAAATAAAAGGAGTAGACTGTGGATGAGTGTAGGTGAGCTGCTGACAGTGGGATAAAGGCCCTGATCATAAGGAATCTCATGTTGGAGCTTTAAGGAGTGAGTCAGTGATGGTGTTTAGAAAGATAGTTCAAGGATTGTCACCCTGTAGAAGATTAAGAAATCAGTCTTGTGTGGTGTTTCTGGACAGACAGCCCAGAACCTGGCTGTATGAAACAGCAGGAGGTAGGGAATCAAACCAGGCAGGAAAAAAATACGTGGGTTTACCTGGGCATCTTAGGGACTTGTGAGGTGGAGATGAGGGGCAGACAGGAGTTGTGTTAACCATTCTGAAGATTGTGATTGGAGGTGTCAAGGGTATCACAGCACCAGTTAGCTTGGGTGATGTGGAACCAGGATGAAAGGCTGGTAATTTTGGCCAATGTTGCTGTTGCAAGGATGATCTGATGAGGTCCTGTCCACTTGGGCTTCAGTCCTGCAGTCTAGGAAGATTTAAGATGTATTAAATCTCCAGGAGTTAGAGGGGTTTCTGGTTGTGGATTATTTATTGGTGTGGAAAGCAGAGTTTGGTATGTTGTCTGAAAGGATATCAGAGAAAGGGGAAGATGGGAATATAGTCAGCCATGGGAAAAATGTTTTGTGAATTAGGAAAGTTATAAAGCAGAAGTGGTTTCCAATACATAGGCTCAGAAGGGCTTAGAAAGGTGGGTAGCCTGGTAAATGCCCTGAGTTTAGTCAGTGCTAAAGGAAGGAGCTGAGGCCAGTGTAAGTATAGTTCTAGAATAAATTTTGTGAGATGTAGTTTTAGAAGACTGTTTGCCTTCATTACTTTTCCTGAGTATTGTGGATGGGATGAGATGTACAGATACCAAGTGATGTTTAAATTTGAGGATATCTGTTGGATAATCTGAAAGATAAAAAAGCTAGTCCTTTTTTTTTTTTAATTCCTTTATTTATTACAGTGTCTCGCTACACATCACGGATTCTTTCTTCACGGGGGTGGGGGGTGAGCTCAGCCCGCCCTGCGGGGAGGGGCTGGCATGGCATGTGGTGCTGGGGCTCGAACCGCAGTCCCTGAGAGGCGCTCTAGACCGCTGAGCTATCTTGCCAGCCCAAGCTAGTCCATTTTTTGATTGGATGGGTTGGGATAAGCCAGATTGGGGAGTAATTTCTTCTTTTTTTTTTTTTTTTTTTTTTTGCGGTACTGGGGATTGAACTGAAGATCTTGTGCTTGCCAGGCAAGTGCTTATTCTACTGAGCTATCTCCCCAGCCCAAGGGGAATAATTTCTGGTATAAGAGTTGTAGAGATTATGCAGTTTCTCAAGCAGTGGGAAAAGCCTCTATCCATCCTGAGAAAGTGCATACAAAGATAAGGTATTTATAAGTCTTACGACAAGGCATGTGTGCAAAATCTATCTGCCAGTCTTTGCCTGGAGTGTGTCCATGAAGTTGGTGGGTTGGGAATGAAGGAGGAGGTAAATGTCCCATGGGAGAGGTTTCTATCCCAGAGATGGCAACCTTGAGTGACTTGGAAAATACTGATTTTTAGGGAGGGATGGGTGGTGATTGGAGTTAGAAGTTTATATAGAGCTTAGGTGCCCCACAGGAAAGCCATTGTATAAGCTGGTGATGATAGTTAAGTCCTATTGATCTGGGAGGAGAAGGGTTGATCCCTGGAAAATCCATCCCTGAATGTTTTGGGTATAGTTTGGTTCATGGAGTAATTGGAGTTGTTTGGGTGAGTATTGAGTTGTGAGCAAGACATTTGGGACAAAGGGAGCAAGATGAGAAAGGTATGCAGCTAATTTGGCCTGTGTGTCAGCAAAGGTGTTGCCCTGAGAAAAAATATCAGGGCCCCTAAATTTAAAGACCCAATCCAGAAATGGGCATCCAAGTGAACACACACTTCTCAGAGGATGAAATTAAAGAAGCGAATAAATATATGAAAAAATGCTCCACATTGCTAGCCATCTGTGAAATGCAAATTAAAACAGCACTGAGATACCATCTCACCCCAGAAAGAATGGCTATCATAAACAAATCAACCAACAACAAATGTTGGAGAGATTGTGGGGAAAAGGGAACCCTTCTCTGCTGGTGGGAATGTAGACTGGTGCAACCATTATGGAAATCACTGTGGAGACTCCTTAAGAAACTAGGACTGGAAATCCCATTCAAGCCAGCTATAGCCTTACTGGTATATGTGTACCTATGTTTATAGCAGCACAATTTGTGATCGCCAAATCTTGGAAATAACCAAGATGCCTGTCACATGAGGAATGGTTGAAAAAGATGTGGTATTTTTATACAATGGAGTATTACTCATTTGTAAAGAATGATAAACTTGAAGCCTTATATTTAAGTGGATGCCATTTGAAGACATACTTATAAGCAAAATAAACCAGACCCACATGTGCAAATATCATACAGTCTCCTTAGTATAACTCAAAAGAAGAATTGCAAATAGAAATGTATAACACAATTAAATGGAAAGCGAGAACTTGAGGATTAGACAGTGAGGAGAGGGCAAGGAGAAACGCTGAAAACATGACAGAGGCAAAACCATTCACTTATACACACTAGATGGGTAAGACAATGATCCTGAGAAACATCAGGAGATTTTTGAAACTAGCAGTTAATTGGTAGGATTCTCACCCTAACTATATATGCTGACTATATACCTGTGAACCAAGCAACTGCACTGAATTTAACAAAGTGTAATAGAAGGCTCACACTCCAAAGGCCTGCCATTCTGGTCTTCTAAATATGTACTTGTCATGACATCCCAGCTATTAACTGTACTGCCCTTTTGTAAAGGGTAGTAAATGAAAAATAAGACAAAAAATGTCACAAGACAGTCATGCTACAATGCTACTATGCTGTATATGGATGGATTTCTAAATATGTAAATATGTCTAAGTGTTCATTCCTATTTTATTAGATTTTTTTTCTTCTTCATATCTGTATGGACTTAGAGTTTAGTATCTCAATACTTGATGGAAAATACATGTTCCATGTTATGCTTATGATGTCTGATATTTAGACAAATAATATGGGTAAACCAAACTGCATAGGTTGCAGGGTAATAATAAACTTCTCTTCTGGAGGATTAACAACCTAGTGTTGCAGATCAAAAATTGAGAAAAAGAAAGGCTGCAAGGTCAGCCAACATTTTGGCCCTAGCCTTTCAAGGTCAGTGAAGACTCAGGACATGGGAGAATTTGTAATGTAACATCATGTAACTTAGTAGTGCCCCAAATTTTCTGATTAAGGAGATTATGGGGCCACAGAGGAATGCGATCGATGATGTATAGTGTGCCTAAGGAGAGTCACATGGAGAGAAAACTTTCTCTCAGGCTTTCACGGAGAGCAAATTGGTCAAGCAATGGCCGTGACTCATCTACAAGGCTGACACTGACAAGGGATCTACAAAGTGTGGTACAGGGTTACAGGATAAACCCTGAGGGTACCTGACTGACGTTATCTGATACAAACGTTACATTTTTTGTTATATAGGTCTTGCTTTAACTCGGTCTTAACCATCCAGCAGAAAAGTATAAAAATGGAGGTATATAAAGTAAAGTCATATTAATATACTGAGCTGTGAATGGCTCAAGTCAAAAACTTTTGTGGATAATCCACTTCTATTGTGGACTGCTGATCTGTATTGGATTGTTTTATTAAAAAAATATATATATATATACATATATATGTATATATATAATTAGCTATCCATGTTTTGAAAATCTGTAACATATGTATTATTGTATGTTAAAAAAATAAAATAAAATGTACCAATAAAAAAAGAAGTAAAAATAAATAAATAAAAAATAAAACCAAAGAATGAATTTTAGGAACAAAAAAAAGTAGTGATAACTATAATCAAAGAACTACTAAATGCTTCTAAAGAATACACTGATAAAAAATAGAGCAGAATATAAAAATGATATAACCCCTAAATAAGCAATGTAGGAAAGAAATAGAATATAAGAACCAGATTCAAAGTGATATACAGGAAATTAAAACCTCAATCACAGGCTGGCAAATCCATTTGAGTGAAAGTTGCAGCTAGTGAAAAAGTAAGCAAAGCTTTCTCAAAAACTAGGACAATCACTCTTCCAATGGCCCTAGAGTTTGCAGGTGGGACAAAGTCTCAGTGGTGACCATGGGTTGGGGCAGACTCATACCCAGTGTCCTTCCTTTCTGCACTTGAAGCATGCTCTGGGAGGGACTCAGGTGGCGTCATCTTGTTTAGTTTTACCTGTCCTAGGAACCCTGAGTACCACAGCTAAATGTTCGTTTTTATATTTAGCATGTTGTTTTTCTAACTTTTATTATTGTCTATTATTGAAAGCACAGAAGGCCAAGTTAAAGAGGTCTCCTTGTGTTGCCTGAGGGCCAAGCTCACCCTTTTTAAATTTAGCTCAAATATCAGGGGCTGACTGGGAAATGAAATGAAAATTGATAAGGGCTATTACCTGGGAGATTGGGGATCTACATTTGTATATTTGTGTATTTCTCTGTAAGGGGGAAAGGAATTCAGCGGGATTTGCATTAGCTTGTTGGTCTGTTCATTAAGTTTACTATAATTAGTTTGCCTGTGAGAAATTTTATTAAGATCCACAATGATACAACTAGTCACGATATTTATATTTTGTAAGCCATTGTTTCCCAGGTAATCCCAGTTGGGGTCTGAATTTGGCACCGCAGCAGTCCTAGCAGGATGGTCAGGGTTAGTCTGATGTCTTTGGCTTGAGCCATTTGTCATATCTGCATTTTTTGTAGTGGGAAGAGTATGGAAGTAAGGATAATATAGAGACCTCTGTAGTGTAAATCATAGGAATTAACCACAACTTGCAATTCCTTGATGTAGGTATGGGGATCGTCTAAGAAGGAGCCTAATTTGAGAGATTTGAGATAGCTCCAAGAGAAAAAAAGAACATGACATCCAACCAGCCCTTTAGGGTTAGCATGTTCCAGAGGGGGAGAAGAGGGTGAGGTTGAGAAAATGGTGACTGACTACAAGGTGACAACTGACTATAAGATGGCAGAGGAAACCTTGCTGCAAGATGGTGGGGGTGGGAGGAGTGAGACTAGGTATGGTGTGCAGGAGAAAATTGCAACAGAGGAGAGGAGGAGGAGACAGAGGTGATGGAGGGCAAGGGGTGAGATGGAGATGGCATAGAGAGATCAAGCTGAGGAGATTAAGGAGGCTGAGCTGGTTGTGGGTATGGTGGAGGAGAAGAGGAAGAGTGGAAGCAGGAGGAACATCATCTAGAGTGTCCAGTGGGCATCAGGTAGAGGAGGGCATCCAATAATGTGGAATGAGTCAAAGTATTTGAGTTACCCCACATATCTGAAGGAGAAAGGGACGCACCCTGAGAGCATAAAAGGCTTGCACATAGGGTATCTTTGTCCATTTGCCATTGTATTAGCAAAAATTGTCCAGGTTCCAAAGAGTATTGAAATTGAAAGTATCCTCCTTGGGCAGCAATAGTTGTCATTATCAAGTTTGTATAGAGACTGAGCTGTTTGACAATGAAAAAATGTTTTGGCTTCTGAGGGTGTTTAAGTTTTTAAAGAGACACCTAAGTGGAGTATGCTTTTGGGGTTGGGAAGGAATATTTCTTTTTTTTTTTTTTTATGTATTGAGTACAGGGTCTACAGAGTCTCACTACACAGATCAGACTCATAGTGAACCTCCTGTTTTCAGCTTCCCAAGTGCTGGGAATATAGGTGTGTGCCAACCGACCCAGTCTCAATTGCCATTTCAGCACACTCCCCTGGGAAGGGTTAACATGATATGCTGGTCATCGAACCCTGGTCCCTGCATCTGCCTAAGCAGGTGGTTTAATCTGCCAAGCTATCTAGCTAGCCCAGGAATATTTCCTATAATGATCAACTCAAAGGTGAGCCAAAGGGCTGAAGCCTGGCACACAACCCTTAGGAGTATCATCACCCTCTTTTGGGATGTGACAAATGTCCATTGGCCCCCTTGAGTCCTCATCCAAGGGACAGACGGATGTCCCAGAGGCCGTGAGATATGGGCACTGGAGAGAAAGAATGAGGCAGGAACTCCCTGAGCAAGAGGCAGCTCCTCTGTGAGAATTGAGCTGTTTCCTGGGTGGATGAAGACTGGCAAGACAAAGGCAGGGACTGGAAAAACAAAAAGGTGGCTTATTGTCATGGGAAGTTCAAACTGGGCAGTGGCTCCCAGGAGCTAAATGCCCTGATTATCTGAGTCACAGCACCAAAATGTATGGCTTTTTCTTTGGTACAAGTGAGAGATATGAGAGTGATAAAAGGCCTTTATTAGGGAGCAGGAGGTCTGCAGAAGAATGCAAAAACCATCTGAGGAGACAAAAAAATGAGGTATTTATTAGATCAGGCTGGGGGTGGGGTTTACATGGATGATGAAGTAGCAAGAGCTAATTGGGGAACTGTACTCTAAAAGGAAACAGAAAATTGAGATTATGCTAGAAGAAAAAGAAGGAAGTGACACACGATTGTTTTGGACCTTATACTATATTGGCTTGTCACCATGATGACTTGGCAGATTTTTATATGAGTGTAGACCCATCAGTGACCAGCCAATTGCCCTCTCCTGAGGGACATTAGCACCCAAATAACCAGCAGTTTAAGGCCTTCACTGCTCCATTCCATTGGTGCATTTCTCTGTAGAGGCCCCCCCCAGGTCACCAGTAGTAACTGTGCATCTACATGTTTTAACCACCCCTTCCACACAGTGAATCTGGGCTCAGGGAGAAAATACCACCTGCCATCTCCTTTGTTGAAGATGCTCTCTTTGCTCTTACTGTGGGCTTCATTTCTCACTTCAGATCTTTGTTAGGTCCCTGAGACCTACTTCCTTTTCTTTCTCACATTGGTATATTCCACTGTCTGGACATCAAGTCTTAGCAAGGCTGCTTCCCTGCTGTTCACTCTGCCACCTTCCTGAAAGTCTCAAAAGTAGGGATTTCTGAATGTCAAGCTGAGTAGGTATCTTGAAATTTTAGGTTCATTATGCTTCTTTTATCAGTTTGCCAGGACTTTTTCACATTCAGTAAAAGTGAAGACTTCACTCAGTTGAGCTCAAGAATTATACGTTCAAGTGGTAAAGGTTAATTTGGTTGATTTGTTCTTACTCCTTTAAGAGGTTGTTGTTTCTTCTGTTGGTTGCAATAGGAGACTTTTTAAAAATTAAAAAAGGCTAGAATATGCTAATTTTTTAAGGTTTAGCATCTGAATGCTCTGTGATCTTTTCTTATCTTTGTAGCATTAACTACCCAATATGTTGCTTCCTGCCCCCAGCAGTGGAATTGTGCCCACATTATTGCTTATGAGTGAATTGTATTCCCTAATTGTTTTTTTCAAAGCTGGTATTGTAGCCATCCCCACCTGAAAGGCCAGATGGAGAGCCCATCTTTATGGTGATAATAGTTTTACTTCTCATTATAACTTTCGTCTTACCCTTGTGCCCAAAATAAGTCAGGTAAGAATTTGAAATAGGGACTGGGGAGATGGCTCAGTAGAATAAGCACTTGCCTGGCAAGTGGAAGGGCCTGAGCTCAATCCCTGGTTCCAAAAAAAAAAAAAAAAAAAAAAGAATTTAAATGTTTGTTTTCAGGCCCATGTTTAAGAAAGGGAACATTTCTATGGTATATGAATTCTCCCCCCCCCTTTTGAGGTAGGGTCTCATTGTGTATTTCAGGCTGGCCTTGAGCTCCTTGTGTAGTCCAGGTTGGCTTCAAATTCATGGTGATCCTCCTGCCTCAGCCTTCTGAGTGCTAGGATTACAAGCATGTGCCACCAAGAATGGCATATATGTGAAATTCTTTTGCTGTGGAAGAGACTGCTGTTTTTCCCATTTGGGGCTTAAACTTTCAGATCCAAAACCCACTATACAGTAGTTTTGTTCAGTTATACTCACTGTGTGTTAAGGATCGAGATAAATTACAAGCTGTTTCTACTTTTAAGTTACTCAGATCTGGGAGATAGCTTAGTGGCATAAATGCCTGCCTGGCAAGCACAAGGTCCTGAGTTTGATCTGTGTTACCAAAACAAAATAAACAGTCAAGTTACTCATAGTGTAGTGTAGAGCCAGCTGTCTTGTACAATATATGCAGCAGTTGGACTCTATACATATTGCAAAGGTACCCAAATGAATATGGTCAAATGTGGTAGAAGACAGGCAAGAAAGGCTTCACAGAAAAAGTGATGTGGTAATATATACTTGTTATCCCAGCACCTGGGTGGCTGGGGCAGGAGGATCACTGCCAGTTCAAGGCCAGCCTGGGCTACATAGGGAGTTGAAGGCTATCCTGAATTATATAGCAAGAACCTATCTCACCTCCCCTAAAAGATAAATAGGTGTTAATTAGGTAAAGAAAGTATGATGCCAGGGAGATAGCTCAGTAGAATAAATGCTTCCCTGGCAAGTGCAAGAGTCTGAGTTCAATCACCAGTTCCACCAAAAAAAAAAAAAAAAAAAAGAAAGAAAGAAAGTGCATCCTAGGAAGAGGGTATGAAATACTGTCATTATTTAGGCATCTGCCAACAATTAGACATCTGGAACAAATGATGAGTCTGAAGAGGATACCAGTAGGCAAATCACTGGAAGGCTTTTATGCCATGCTAAAAAATGTTGCCTTTCATGGTTGCATGTGTTGAAATGGAGCTCTAAACCTGATTCCAACCTTGTAGAAATGCTAGATTAGAAAGTTTCCAGTACAGAGCTGAGCCAAGAAAGGGAAATATCCAAGTGCCAGGAAGAGAAGAAATCAAAACTCAGAACTGTAAGTGGGGGCTGAAGCTGATCAGCTGCAAAGACTATGGAAACCAGATGTAGAGCTCAGGGCCTGGAGTTCAAGGCCAGTGTGGGGACAGAAGATAAGAACTCCGGTAATAAGATGGGAGCTTGAAATTGATTCCCATGTGTAGCGAGGAGCCAGTACAGAGCTACCATGTCTATTAAAAAAATGTGCTAGAAAAATTCTATTTCATGGTCTAAGAAAACAATATAAAGATTGTAGTTTTCTCAGGGTCTTGGATGGAGAAAGAATTAGAACCACACACATGTAAAAACTGGTCCAGAACCATGAACATCCAAAATCTTGACAGAAGTGAATCTGAGATTTCCCTGTTGAGACTTCACATCGTAGGCACTTTTCTCTCCTTGCTGAGACAAAATACCCAAAATATCCAAAATTAACAAAGGGAAGGTTTATTTACTCACAGTTTGTGGCAGTTTTAGTCCGTAATGAGCTGGCTTCCAGGGCAGGGTGACATGGCATAGGGCAACACATCAAGGTGGCAGAAGACAGCAAAAGGGGGTGAGAACAAGCCTCTTTTCCTCCCTTATATTGTAAGCAGGCTACCCCCCCCCCCCAGAGTAGGTGTAGCAGTCACACAGTCTCCGTGCCCTCCTCTTTCACAGGATTTACAAAGTAAGGACTCTGGGTCCCTGCTGAGTGCTTAGTTAAACTTGTGAATTTCTCAAGTTGAGGCAAAGTACAATATCCTAGCCAGTAAGGGCATGTCCTTTGCACCCCAGTATTTAGAACTGCTGAGTTACTTAGTTAAGTGCAGTGTATCAACCTGTACAACATCTAGGGCGCACACAACTGCCATGGAAAAGTCTTCTTTGAAGCCTACTGTCTTGGGACATGCCTGTAGTTCCAGCACTCAGGAGGCTGACACAGGAGGATCAATGTGAGTTCAAGGCCGGCCTGTGAACTAGATAGCGAGTTAAAAAAAAAAATCCTCTTTGAAGATGAACTCATGGCCAAAAATGACAAGCTGTATAAGAATAAAATATCAGGAAGGAGAGTGAACAGATATAATAGACTCTTCATCCCAAGAAGTGGAGATAAGAGAACTGTCTGAAAGAAACAAATGTGTCTCCAGGATTCACAGAGATAAAGAAATGAACAGTAGCCCTAAAATAAAAATGAAGCTGCTGAGCGCACGCCTGTAATCCCAGCATGCAGGAGGCTGAGGCAGGAGGATTGCTACAAGTTCAAGGCCAGCTGGGGCTACAAAGTGAGTTCCAGGTGAACTGCATAGGGAGACCCTATCTGAAAAAGACCAAAAATTTAAAAAAGCCAATATGAAGAGAACAGGCAGGGGCCGGGGAGACGGCCCAGTAAGCGCTTCCCTGGCAAATACAGGGGTCTGAGTTCAATCCCCAGTTCTACCAAAAAAAAAAAAAAAAGAGAGAGAGGAAGAGAGAACAGGCAGATTTTTTGTGTGTATGTTTTAGTATAGGGACTCTAAGGGTCACTACGTAGATCAGACTCGCAGTGATCCACCTGTGTTCGGCCTCCCACGTGCTTGGATTACAGGTGTACACCACCACGCCCAGTCTCAAGAACAGGCAGATTTTTACAGTGAAAAAAATAGATCAGGAACACATTGAACAGATTAAAAGTAGGCAAATTGTAGCTAAACAGCAATAGTACATTGGAAGCTAGATCTGAAATCACTCAGACTACACTGCAGAAAAATAGAAATGAAAGAAAGGGTGATACTAGTTTTTAAAATAGAGACTTGCAAAGAGAAGGCCACAATTGACTTTATTGAGCTTATGTCTTAAAAGTTATAAGGGTAAATACTAAAATGAAAAGAATATAATGTCTAGACTAACTTTTAGGCCATAAAATAAAAAAGAAGTTAAGAAAATTCATTCAGTCTACTAATAGAAAATAAGAAAGGGAAGAGAACCTATGTAATTCACAGAAACCGTAGTGAATGCACGCACTAAGCGTGCCTACATAAAGAGATTCTCACAGATGAAAGGGGAGAAAATAAAGCAATCATGGGATATTTGAAGCATAATGACCAGGAAAAATGAAAATAAGGGGTGGGGAAAAATTTAGTTTTAAAAAGTCTGTCAGAGCCAGGGGGATAGCTCAGTGGCATGAGTGCCTGCCTGGCAAATGCAAGGTCAGAGTTCGATCCCTAATATCGCAAAAAGGAAAAAAAAGTCTGCCATAGGCAGGAATTCATTGAAGCATTGTTTGTGACAGGAAAAACATAAGGGGAGAAAAATCTTAAATACTTATTAGAGGAATAGATTTCAAAATTCTGTTATTTTATATATAAAAATAATGGAATAGAGGCTAGGGAGATAGCTCAGTGGTCTAAGCACCTGCCTGGCAAGCATAAGGACCCAGGTCCGTTCCCTGGTACTGCTTGCCATACTGGCCCGGAACCCCAGGCATGCTATGCTATCTACTGAGACTGGGTGTGGTGGTACACACTTGTAATCTCAGCACTGGGGAGGCCAAAAGGATCACTGTGAGTCTGAGCTGTATAGTGGGACCCTGTACCAAATAATTAATTAAATAATAATAATAATGAATACTATCCACTACTACTGAAAACTATTGATATGGATCAATCAAGAAAATACATTGATAAGCAGATGCAAGAGCCAGGAGTTCAATCCCAGGGCCTGCTGTACTGGCCTCATCCCTAGAGCATCCTGAGATAGCAGTTGAGACTGGCCATGGTGGTGTGTGCCTGTAATCCCAGCTCTTGGGAAGCTACAAACAGGCAGATCACTACGAGTCCTATCTAGTAGTGAGACTCTGAACACCCTGATATACAAAAAAAAAGAAAATACATTGAGTGAAAAAAATATTTATAGCTTTTTCCTGTTGAAAATATCAATACCACTTAACATTAATAATGCTTTTTAATAGTATACATCACAGAAAAGGACTCCTTTAGTTTTGACTGAGGCCCCTGAAAGTTAAGAGCAAAGCAATAATGTCAAGTGTTATCTTCCCAAGTGAGATTCTGAACCAACTGTGCTTGCCTTGTATGGATAGTACAAGAAGATCAGTTTTGAAATACTGAACCATCAACCACCATCAGCTATATAAAGAGAGTTGAATTTCAAGGAAGAGGAGAGAAAGAGTGGCTTAGAATGAAGCAAGCATACTGTGAGAGCTTTACTTAGAGAGCTTCACTTCAGTTACTGGAGTTGGTGGATGATACAGATCAGACCTGTGCTTGGGAAAGTAAACACAGACAGTCATATGCCAGAAGGAGAAATTACTGCACTGGGAATTAGTATTTTTTTTTAGGACAAAGATTATGGGCAATCATGGGAGAAAATACTGGCTGGCCTGGAGTTGAATTAAAGTGACTAGAGTCACTAGGGTCCTTGGAAGGACCAGAGGACCCCTACTGACTCTGTGTGAAGTGCATCATAACACCTGACACTTGGGGAGAATGTGTAAGTAGCTGACTAGAAGAAGCACTTGCCTGTGCTTTGATGCCACAGGTGAGAGCTCAAGAATTGTAGCTCTCCAAGAAGCTACAAAAGTTCTATGAAAAAGAGTCTGCTGCATCTCCAGCCAGTGCCCAGGCCTGGCGTGTGAGTAGGACTGCCCAGGGCCTGCCAGACCCTCATTCCAGCCAGCACCCAGGCCTGGTGTGTGAGTAGGACTGTCTGGGGCCCATCGGATCCTTATTCCAGCCAGCACCCAGGCCCATCCCAATGCCCTCCAGGCCCTCATTCCAGCCAGCACACAGGCCTGGCATGTGAGAGGGACCACCCAGGGCCCTCCTGATCTTCACTCTAGCCAGCATCCAAGCCAGATGTGTGTGTGGAACTTCTTCCATCAGACAGGCCTGGAGTGGAACCCTGCAGCAGAACTCCCTGCAGAGAGGTTAGAGTCAAGATCCACCCATCTCATGCAGGAGCAGAACATCTTGCCAGAGTGGCACAGCAGGATCACTGCCAAGGGCTGCAGCAGGAAGAAGTGGAACACAGCAGCCAGACCCAAGCCACACCCTCCTAGACAAGTTTGAACTTGGTAGTTCCAGACCTGGTGCTACGGTAATAACTCTACCAAGCTCTACACCAAAGGTCAGAAGACAGTGCTATGCAAAATGACAAAGATAAGGAGCAAAATGCATTCCCAGGCCACTGAGTCCACCCAGAACAAATGCAGGAGATAGTAGCATAGAAGAAATTGGAAATCACACACCTTAAATCTCTAAAATAATAGCATTGAAAGTAAAGAAACAACTGCAGAAAGGTATAGAAGACATCAGATTGGAGATAATTTCTTTTCTTTTGGCGGAACCAGGGATTGAACTCAGGCTCTTGCGCTTGCCAGGGTGGAAATAATTTCTGAAGTAAAAAAGACATGGTAACTATAATGAAAGAAGTATTAAGTGCTTCTAAAGAAGACACTAATTAAAAAAATAGAGGAGAATAGAAAGATGATGGAGTCCTTGACTATGCAATATAGGAAAGAAATAGAAAGCATGAAGCAGATTCAAAGTGATATACAGGAAATTAAAACCTCAATCAAAAGCTGGCAAAACCATTTGAATGGAAGGGAAAATAGACTTTCAGACTTTGAAGACACCATTGCAGCTAATGAAAAGGTAAGAAAAGATGTCTTAAAAACAACTAGGATGCAGGAAAAAATAATTCAGCATCTGCAAGATGATGCAAAGATGAAGGACTAATAGGCATCAATGAGAAGGAGTCAATACAAATGATATAAAAAGAATATAGGCAGAAGTAATAGCAGACAACTTCCCAAATATGGGGCAACAATCTGACATTCAGGTAATCCAAGCATATAGAATGCCAAATGACATCAACTCAGTTAAAATGACACCCAGACATACAATAATCAGGATCCCTGAAAATCAGCACACGAACAGTATAGAGAAAAGAAATAGATCAATTTAAAGGAAAACCCATCAGAATAACTGTAGATTTCTCTTCACAAACCATCAAGTCAAGGAGAACATGGAGCAAAGTACTTTATTCAAGTCTTGCAAGAAAACAAATTCCAAACCAGACTAATATACTCTGCAAAACTCTCTTTCAAGTTTAATGGAGAAGTGAAATATTTCCACAACAAAAGAACAACTAAAGAATTTCCTGACAACAAAGCCAACCCTACACAGACTACTAAAAGATATTCTAGGGCTGGGGAGATAGCTCAGTAGAGTAAGTGCCCGCCTGGCAAGTGCAGGGTCCTGAGTTCAACCCCCAGTACCACAAAAATAAGTGAATAAATAAATAAGTAAAATAAATTTTAAAAAGCAGATATTCTAGAGAGGGATCAAACTGACCACAACTCCATGAATGAGAAAACCCCACCAAATAGGGCAAACAATTAGACACAGGAGAAAAAGAGGTATACAACAGCAGTCTTTCAATTATTCTTTTGTATACAGCAGCAAAACATTTCCATCAGCATACTCTACAAATGACTTCTCTTGCACCCTATGGGTCATGATTCTGTCCAGGTCAACAGGGTGGGTATTAAGGAAATAGCAGTAGCTCGATCCCACAACTGACACCTGGCCACCAGTAAGCATCATGGACACTGTCCATGTCCAGCACGTACTAGAACTTTGTATGATGTCCTATCACCAAACTGTTCAAAGCGCTAGTCGTATATTTGACATTCCAATATTTTTGTTATGTTCTATTCTTAATAATTCTTTACTAGCATGAAAGCTTTTTCTTAGTTCATATTTTTATATAAATCTAATCAAATACTGTGTGAGTACTCTGAATTGATCACAGATTCATACATATGATACACTACTTTCTGGCCTCACAATTTAATTTTAATTTCTGAATATTTTAAAATATTTAATTTTGAATTGATATTTAATTAATTTTCTGAATGTTTAATTTTAATTTTTGTTTTATGATTTATACTGTGTCTTTGACTTAAAATTTACTTATAGGACATGTATGATATTTTCTTCTAGTATCAGAAACTTTAAAAGGTGCATTTCCATTTTCCATTGACTTTATTTTTCTTTTTGCCTTTTTTTTCTTGAGACAGGGTCTCGCTATGCAGTTCAGGCTGGCCTTAAGCTCACTTTGTAGCTCAGGCTGGTCTCGAACTCACAACAATCCTCCTGTCTCGGCCTCCCAAGTGCTCATTGACTTTATTTATATTAGTTCTTCCTCGTCTTTTACAGAAACACACACACATATATATGAAAAGATATGTATATAACCTGAGATAAGATTGATGCTGTTTTGTGGAAATCTTCAATGACCTTTTAAATGTGCTCGTCTAATATAATTATATTTTACATAATCCTGTGTAACTACCATTTTGAGAGCTCTTTATTCTTTATTCAGGACCATACAGCAACTTCTCTTGCCTTCTAGATTATGGTCTTTATTTTCTATATGCTACATCTGGAGGTATTAGAATATTTCAAGTTTGTATAACTAGAAAATATTTTACTTTTAGTTTTCAAAGGTATGTTTGCTAAGTATAAAATTCAGTGAGGACAGATTTTTTTTTTCTTTCAGTCCTTTTAATAAATCTGTTTTCTTACCACTTGCTCTTTTCTTTTTTCTAATGTGGAATAAGATGCTACTTAAATTTGTTCTTCATAGCTCATGTTTTTTTCTATGTATATGCTTTAATGATTTCTTTTCTTTGGAATTAATTTTGGACAATTTCAGTTTTGTGTGTCTTGGTATGATTTTATTCATATTTCTTGTGCAAAAGAAATTTTTCTTGGAAATGTGCTATAATTTTAACTAAATTCAGAAATTTTAAATATTTAAATAGTTATTGTCTACCCCCTTATACTTTGAGAATTCTAATTATATGAATATAAGTTTCTTGATTTTGGCACAGAGAACTTCATTTTTATTTTAAACAATTTTTATTGTTATATTTGTTTAAGTTTGTAAATTTTTTTACAATGTGTAATCTATTTTTAAATATCATGTTATGTTTTTTTTTTAAACAGGGTCTACAGGGTCTCACTACTAGATCAGACTCCTAGTAATTCTCCTATTGACAGCCTCCCAAGAGCTGGGATTACAGGTGCGGATCACCACGCCCAGACTCAATTGCCATCTTGGCAAACCCTGGGGTAGACCAGCAGGCAGGCCTGGGAATTGAACTCCTGGGCCCCTGCACCTGCCTAAGCCAGTGCTTTAATCCCCTGAGCTATTTGGCTGGCCCTAAATCTCATGTTATGTATTTATTTCAGAAATATTTTTCTAAAATTCACTCTGTCTACATCTTATATCTTTTACATTTCAGTATTTGTCTACAGTTTTTAATTTGCTATATAATTATTATGGATTTGCAATGAAGTTAATGAGTACAAAAAAAAAAAAAAGAGTCTGCTGCAAATATTTGCCAGTTCAGACAGGTCCAAAGCCTGAGTACATCACAACACCTCAGAAAGTAAACAGTTCTTTTCATCTCTTCAAGCTTCCCCTCCTCCCTCCTACAGTAGGCTTCTATACTAAAAGAAGACCCCATCCAAGGGAGATGAGATTTTTTTAGGTGGGGTGCTTCTTAAAGTTTATATCAAACTACCATATCAAAGATGCATGTAGAAAAATGCACAGATCTTGTTTTTTTTCTTGTTTTAATTGCTAATCTTGAGGAACTTCCACAATGTGAACAAACACACTAGCATCCAAATTAGAACCTTACCAAGGTCTCAAAAACATCTGAGACCCCATTCTAATCCCAAAAAGCCCACCTCTCCAGGATAATAATTATTAGAGAAAAGATTTTTTATTTTGTAATTATAAAAGCAACTTTTTTTTTTCTTTTTTGGTGTAACCGGGGACCTTGTACTTGCCAGAGAAGTACTTATTCCACTGAGCCATCTTCCCCAACTTTATTTTTTGTCTGCCACTTTAAAAAAAAAAAAATTAGTTGAAATAATTTCAAAGATATAGAACAATACAATGCAGAGAACTTTCCCACCAACTTTATTTATTGTATTTTAGGACAGGGTCTAGAGGGTCTCACTATGTAGTGATTTTCCTGTTTTTAGCCTCCCAAGCACTGGGATTCCAGACACGTGCCACCACACCCAGTCTCAGTCTCTGTCTCAGGGTGCCCCAGGGGCAGGCTGGCATGGCACACCAGGTTCCTGCTGCGCTCTGCCTAAGCAGGCGCTTTAGTCCCTGAGCTATCTGACGGGCCCCTCCCATCAGCATTAAAGTGGTAATTTGACCTAGAAAGAGATTCAGGGAAGTGAGTTTGGCAAAGAGTATGAAAGATTTAAATTTTGTACTATTTATTATGGGAACTATGCAAAATATCAGCTATTTTATTGTAAGAATTAATTACTCTGAAACTTTTAAATTCTTTTTTTTTTCTTTTGAAAACAGGCAGGCCTGAAACTCACTTTATAGCCCAGGCTGGCCTCAAACTTTCAAGAATCTTCCTGCCTCATCTTTCTAAGTGCTGGAATTATAGGCATGTACCATCATACCTAGCTCAATTCTTTTTTTTTTTTTTTTTTTTTTTTTTTTGTCTTTTTGAGACAGGGTCTCACTTTGTAGCTCAGGCTGGTCTAGAACTCACAACAATCCTCCTGCCTCAGCCTCCCGAGTGCTGGGATTACAGGCACGCGCCCCCACGCCCAGTCAGCTCAATTCTTTAAAAATAAAAAAAGTTTGAATTTTCTCCTCTAAGATGTGGGTAACTGTTGAAGTGTGTTTTCATTGTTGAAATAAATATGTCTTTATGACTTTGCTCTCTGTCTGTACCTAATTAAGAGACTCTTAAGTGAGCTATAAGGTTGATTCACCTTAGCATCATTTTTCTTTTCTTCTTTTCCTTATTACCTCTCACTGCTAAGTGCCCAGTGGTGTCTGACATACTAAGATTAAAACTTGTACTTTTCCTGATAGAAGCAACCCTCTTCCTGATTTGCAGTAAGTAGGGCCTGCTTTTAAGCAATTACCCATCATTTGGGGCCATCAGGCACTGTGCTTTGGTTCAGGTTATAATCAATAATTTATATGTCAATAGGAGCCCCATTAGCTCAGGTGAAGAGCAGATATCTTCTAATGAAAATGTTCCATTTTCCAAATGACTTTTCTTTTTCTCAGAGAGTTGTGGTCATAGAAGACATAAAAAGATGGAAATCCATGTTGGAGCTTCCTGATCAAACCAAAGAGAATCTAGTTGAAGCCTTACAAGAACTGAAGAAGAAAATACCCTCCAGGGAAGTGTTAAAATCAACAAGGATAGGTATGTTTCTTCTGAAGTTTGTTAAAAGTACTTCTGTGTTGTCTCCTTTCATCCTACTTCCAAATAATAAGTTACCTGCCCTGTGATTTTCAGTTTATCTCTATTGAAAGGACCTTTATCTAAAAATTAAATTCTCCAGTGGTTGCACAGAAAGTGGAATTAAAATATATAAGGCATAAAAAGTATATAGGATGCAAGATCCACTTTGTTGTTGTTTTGAGACAGGGTCTTGCTATGTAGTTCAGCTGGCCTTGAGCTCCTGATGGTCCCTCTGCCTCAGCCTCCTGAGTGCTGGGATTATAGGTGATCAGAACCTCACCTGTCAAAGAACCACTTCTTAGTTTAGTTTCAGCAGATAGAGAATTGTCAAATTGCTGGAAGTTTCTAAATGCCTATCGTCTATACTGGTAACTGGCAGCAGGTACCATTTTGAGTGTTCTTGATGCTGGGTGTGCACAATGAGGAAGACATGGTTTATAGCCTAAGGAACTTGGGGCTTGGTAGGAAATACAAACAGGCAGGCTATGAAAAGAGTAGAATATTATGGCTTATAAATAAACACATGTAATTGGCTCCTGTTCTGATCTAGACTAGGTATATCCTGCAACAAAGGACAGACAGCAGTCACCTAGACATGGTTAATTTAAAAAAAGCTTCAAAGTAGAGGTGACATTTTAGTTATATCTTAAATGTGGCTTTTCTGTTCTGAGTAGAAATAATTTATGGCACCTGGTTTATAAAACAAAATGATAGCAACATTTGCCTTTGCATTATTTAGTACAGCTCTGGAGATATTTCAGAGGTAAGAAGGGCTGTGTTGAATACAGTACACAACTGTGGGTAATGTGCAAGGGAGGGGCAACATGTGTTCCTCAAGCTGCTCCCAGCTCCCTGGGGAGGTGGGGCAGTTACTCACAGCTGCCGTTCTTGCCCTTGCTATTGCAGCCATTGCCACTTCTGCCTCCCCTTGACCTCTTATTCTTGAGAAGCAGGAGAGAGAGCCCCTTCTGACTAGCGTTAACAGCTGGGAAGAGATGTGTGAAATCCCCAGAGGGCCCCCAAGAGTTTTAGAGTTGTACCCCTGTAATGTAAACCAGAATCTGAGAAAATTAGATGCTTAAAGAACATAAAGCCTTATCATTGTAGCCAAGGAGATTCTCCCATCTGTTGCTAGATTTTCTGTCTTTATAGGTTGTGGTCACTAGAGGGCAGTAAGTCCATTCATATGAGCAGATAAGATGTTTCTACCAGTAGAGGGTACTAGTGATTAATATTTGATGACATGTATTTATGTACATATGTGCATGTACATGTTCTTATTTAGGCATATGCCACAAATACCATATATGATCAGGTCTTAAATGTCAACATAGTAAGCTGGAATTGTTCTACAAACACAGGCAGCAATTTTTTAAAAAATAATTTCTGTTTGGCATTTTAATACACTTATGTTGAGTATGCTTTCAAGAATGGGTGTGTCTAATGTTTGAAGGTTTTAGTTTAAACATCATAATAAACTAAAATAGGGCTTGACATAGGAGGAGCTGGAAACTATCTAACTTTTGAACCTTGGTCCAAACCTTTCCTAAATTTGAGGGTATGTAGAATGCTGTGTAGGAATTTCTTGGTTCTTTAAAAATTATGTCATCTGTAGTACTAAAGATTTCACTTGAATCATTGCATGAGAATATGTATATTCACCAACCATTAGTCTTCCTGCTTGTCCCTATCCTGTGGGTTTTTTGGGGGGAAGGGAGGGAACCACACACTCACCAGGCAGGCACTGTGCCACTGAGCTAAATCTCTGGCCCTAACTTGTGAGATTTAAGGGACAAATATGTACTGAATACAGACTTTGTCCTGGCAACTATGTCAGCGTAGAAATGGAGGGGTATTGTCCCTTTCTTTTTGGAGTTTAAGATCTAATGAGAAGACGAACAATTGAGGGCCGGGGAGATGGCGCAGTAGAATAAGCGCTTCCCTGGCAAGCACGAGGGCCTGAGTTCAATCCCCGGTTCCGCAAAAAGAAATGAAGATGAACAGTTTAACAACAGTGCAATACCTTGTGATGAGTGCTCTGCTCGTGGGAACAGTGAATTGAGTGTGTATAATTGTTGGGAGAAGGGAGAAGGTGTTGAAGAATGTGTCAGGCAGGAAGTACATCTTGTAAGCTGTACAGAAGGTGGAGGTGGGAGAGAACATGGTGCATTCAGAAACCCAGAGAAGTTTATGTGCTCAAAATGCAATATGCTAGCAAGGACGTAGCAAGAAGTGAGCCTGGAGTCTAGGCCAGATGGAGAAGACTCTGTAAGCCATTCACAACTGGTTTTGGCAGTGTATTAGCTATTTGTCATGGTATGAAATTACCCTAAAATTTAGCTACTTAACACAATACTTTATTTAACCACCCAGTTTTTGGGGTGGTTTTGGCTCAGGGTGTGTTTTAAGAGGATTTGGTTAAGCTGTTAGCTGGGGCTATAGTTGCTAGAGGCCTAACCAGGACTTGAGGATCTGTTCCCAGAAGGGTTCACTCAGCAGGTCTCAGTTCTTCATCATATAGGCCTCTCACTGGTGCCTGCCCTGATCTGACAGAATTCTCTACAGTGTGTGATCTTGGAGAGAGCAAGAAGGAAGAAAGCACATGGAGTGGAAGACACTTCTTTTATAGCCTAGTCTCAGAAGTAACAGTATCACTTCCTGCACATCCAGTTGGTGTCTGCACCAGACAACCTTAGCACTGTTTGAAAGGCAGCTGTACAATAGTGTGAATAGCAGAGATGACATCACTCGGTACTATCTTGACTGGATACCATGGCACATATTTTTATTTTCTCTCTTTTTACTTCCTCTTCTTCTCTTTCATCATCTTGTTTTTCTTCTTCCTATATTTAGTATATAGCAATGCTGTGGGACTAAAATAAAGCTTCTCTCTAACTAGGATTAGCTGCTGATTTTGTTTTTGACAATAGTCAGGCTACTTCTGGCCTAAGATATTTTAGCATGTTTCAAAGAGCCCACGTAAGTGTGGCAGGACCAGGATTACTTCTTCCATTTTACCTGTTACTTAGAGCTAATTATGTCAGCAATGCTGAAGCCTTGCTATTGATGTAAACCCCTAGGTAACCCCATTCCTCCTGCAGCCTCCTTTCTAACCTTTGCTAACTTTTTGGTTGATAAGAATGAGGTAGCTTTTATCTAGGATCTAATCGTTCTGTAGCCATACAGACTGAAGTTTTTTTTTTATTCTTAAGAGTATTATTAATCTTTCCCTCTTTTCTTGCCATGAAATCTTTTTTTTTTTTTTTTTTTTTTTTTGAGACAGAGTTTTGCTCTATAGTTCAGGCTGGCCTTTAACTCACTTTGTAGCCCAGGCTGGTCTCTGCCATGTGCCCTTGGAGTGGGTCAGTTATAAACTGCAACCTTTACAAACTGTGAGCTAAATAAACCTTCCCTTCCTTTAAAAAAAAAAAAAAAAAAAAAAAAAGTGTTATTCTTGAGTTTTGAATAAAGATGTGACAAATTCAGTTTTTTATTTAAAAAAAATCTCTCTAGTTGCCATGTGGGAAAAGGGTTGGAGAGAAACAAACCTATAGGCAGGAAGCCCAGGTAGAAGTTACTAATCTGTGTACAACATGAACATGGCCTGTTATAGTAAAAGTCATGGGAATGCAAACATATAGTTGGAATTAGGAGGTATATAAGTAATAAAGCAAGGGGCTCTAGAGAGTGATTAGATATTGAGGATGAAGATGAGGAGTGCAGGCCAAGGCCTTACTTTTTGATACAGAAGAAGGTGTCTGATATGGGCAGATGGAGGCTGATAGTTACACTCATTACAATAGAGAACATCAGGTTTGTGAGTGGGGAGTAAGTTCTGCTTTATACTTATTGTGTCTGACACACTAAACATCCCAGAGGAAATGTCCAACAGGATGTTGGATGTACAAGACTGAAACTTAAGAAAAGATTTGTAACTATACACTTAGGAGTCATATGGCTAGAAAGTCAGGTAATGGAAATAGATAAGCTCACCCAGGAGGATATATAAGAAAAGCAGAGTCAAGTCCCAAATCCTGATGCACACAGTGTTGAAGGCTTGTAGAGGCACACTGGGAAAGTGTAGGCAGAGAGGGAGAAGGGAAATGGAAGAGTACTATCATGGAATACAGAGTGGGGGTTGGGAGGGCTGACCGGCATGCCATGATTGTCCAGGCACCAGAGAAGCTTAATCTGGATTTTGGAAAATTAAGTCAGCAGTAATCTCAGAACAGTTTCAAAGGCGAGATTAGAGATAGAAGTGTGGGGAATGACAAGGTATAGAAATGAAACTGGCAATAGACAAGTCTTTTGAGAAGTTTGGTAATGAAATAAAAGGGAAGTGATAATGAGAAAAGGCCTGGACATGGAAGGAATTTCTGGTTTTTAAGATAGAAAATCTTAGAGAAAGAAACCTGTTCATTTCTTTTTACCCTTTCAGGGGAACATTTATTAGCACCTGTGAGCTTTGGGGAAAAAACTGTTACTAGAATTTTGATGGTTTTTTTTTTTTTTTTTTTGTCTTTTTGAGACAGGGTCTCGCTATGCAGTTCAGGCTGGCTTTAAGCTCACTTTGTAGCTCAGGCTGGTCTCGAACTCAGAACAATCCTCCTGCCTCAGCCTCCCGAGGGCTGGGATTACAAGCATGCGCCACCATGCCCGGCTTGATGGTTTTATAAAAGCTCTAGAATACTATGATTACAGTTTCTGGTAGCCAAGAGAAGAATGTATGGGAGAGGAGAGAGACAGAAAAAGAGAGGTCAGTTAGGAAGTGTTTGAAATTCAACTAGTATTGATTGAATCCCTTCCCTATATCAGGCACTGTCCCAGATGCCAGAGAGCAAATTTGGGAAAAATCTCTCCCCTTATGAGGTTTACGTTCTAGTAAGAACCCAGGTAATACAGAAACATGAGTAACTGCTCTGATTATTATAATGGATTAGAACTGCAAAAAAGGAAAAATAGAGCAGGTATGGGGCATTATGAATGTGGATGGGAGGGATGAGGCAGGTCTTGTTGCAAGTGTCATGTTTGGGCAGATGCTTGAAGGAGGTGAGGGTGTGAGCAACCATGGGGACAAGAAGAGAATTAGCTCCTTAGAGGACCAGTCAGGGAGCCAAGTCTTGGGACAGCAGGATTGGATGTGCAGCCAAGGCAAGAGTGCCCGGTGCTGCTTCTTTCATCACCATTAATGTCCTTACAGTGGATGGCTCTCTGTGCCTTTAGACATGTTCATATCTTCCCCTTTGTCTTTGCCACTTTTCCCAGAAACCTTGTCTATTTTTCCTTTTATAGTGAACTCCTTTAAAAATTATACTGACAACTCCCATTTCAGGTCTTCCTGGTTCTCTGCAAACCTTTCTAAGGTGGCTTTGTGCCTCTCACAGGACATAAGTTATTTTATTTTCTCCAAAACCAGTTGTCTCATGTCACTTCTCGTCTTACCAGGACTGTGTGAGACCACTGATCATTCTCTTTTCTGTTGACATAAGTGTCTTAGTCACTTTCTTTCCGCTAGAACACAACAGCTGACACAGCTAGAAGGAGGAGAGGTTCATTTTGCCTTATAGTTACAGTCCACACTCAGCTGACTCCAAGGCAAAATGGCGTGGCAGAAGGGCAGAGGAAAAGATGCTCACCTCATGGTGGCCCTGAAGCTGAGAGATGATAGAGAGGAGGAGCAGAGAGGGAGAAGGGAAATGCGACTATCATCTAGATAGTCTAGAAGGATTTCATCTCCTGGGGAGGGAGATGAAATCCTTCTAGACTGTATCGTCAGTGACCAGCTTATCTGACCAGACCCCACCTCCCAGCAGCAACAGCTGCACACCCCCTACAGTCCAATCACCTAAACACATGAAGCTTTGAAATGGTATTTTATTTATTTGAGACAGGATCTGGTCCACGTAGTTGAGGCTGGACTTAAACTCACAGTGTTCCTTCAACCATTATGCCCAGTGGGGGGGCATATTAGATCTAAATCATAACAGTAAGTGATGCTAAATTGATCGTCAATTCTGTATCTTTTTTAAAAAACTACTTTCTTTATACCTCTTACCTCAGTTTGTTGTGTAATCGATTATTTTTATTTGTTGTGCAGTAACTCCATGCCAGTAGAATCATGCAATTTCTTCACCAGTATAGTTCAAGCATTAGTATGGTATATAATGGAGCTCAGGATGTGTTTGTCAAATCAGTGTAAAGTAACAAGGCTGGACATGATTTTCACCGAGGTTTTCTAGCCTATCACTTTCCTATACCTTGCTTCCCTGTTTCTTTAGTCTTTGTCTCCTTTTCCTTAACAGTCTTTTCTTCTTCCTAGAGCACTTAGCCAGAGAGCTAGTCCACCTCGCCCACCTGAAGCCTTAGCTGAGATACCTCCTGGCTGTGCTGTGCATCTTCTATCTTGGTCCTTTTTTTTTTTAACAAAGCACCTTAAAATTTATTTTGTTTTTATTTATGTATTTGGCACAGGGTCTCACTACACAGCTCAAACTCATAGTGATCCTCCTGTTTTCAGCCTCCCCAGTGCTGGGGTTGCAGGTGTGTGCCACCATGCCTGGCACTGAGTGGCCAGCTCAGCATGCCTGGGGGCAGGGTTGGTGTGGCATGTGGCACCAGGAATTGAACCCCGGTCCCTGTGGTTGCCTAAGAAGGTGCTTAGTCTGCTGAGCTATCTCATCTTAAAATTTATTTTAAAGACCATGAACCAAAAAGTGAAACATTTTAAGCAGTGATAATAGAAATCAAATAGTAAAAAATTCTGTGTACTTTTAAAAAGCTGTTGCAATGATTTTAATTAAATAAAATCATACCAGTTTATATTAATTTTCTATTCTATTCCTAAAGTTCCCTCACTCCAAAACAAGCAAAAATAAAACTCTAAAACACAGTAGTTCCTGACTTCATCAATTCTCTTGATCCATTTTTTTGAGTCTTACATTTTTTAGAAACATTGTTCCAATTTACACTCCTCTATCTTTTTTTTTAAATCTCACTAATAGGTAAGAGTAGCATCTTATTTTCATTTGCTGGGTAGAATAAATCATTGGCCATGTGTTAATTGGCACTTTGTCCTTTCTTTTTGTATATGTCATTTGTGTTCTTTTCTTTTACTGTTGGATATGTTAAAGTTTTATCTATTTCTATGCACTCTGTAAACCCCTTTAGCTGTCTGCATTTATGAACAAGGAAGTCGAGTCCCAGAGAGTTGCAGGGACTGATCCAGGGCCACAGAGGGGTGAGCACCAGAGATGCAGAGGAAGCCCAGGCCTTTGGAGCATTACTTCTTCCTGACTCCCAGCTGCACGGTGTCCTGGAGCCAGACATATGTACTTTTATTTTATTGGATCTTTTCTATGGATTCTACTTTTTGCTCAGATTTATCTTTTTAAATCTGCATTTAGTTCTTTTTCTTCTGTATCTCAAATGGGTCTTTACTTCTAACTAGTTTCATTTTAGTCAATACCATAGCATTTTTCCCTGACATGAGTTTTTTTGGTGGAAATCTCCAACAGGAAGTTGGGGCTGAGGGACTGAAGGTCAGATGAAAAATTTAGGCTAGAAATACATACTTAGATGTAATTTTTTAGGAAATACTTGTTTAAAATTACCTAAGTGGTGCATTCTCTGGGTAAAAGAAACCTAAGGAGCTGAAGGATTGAGACTGGGAGAGAAGCCACGGTGGGGAAGTAGCTGAGGCTGAGGAGCGCAGCTCAGAGCCGCATAGGCGAGAAGTGTTTGCAGAGCAAGGTGGGGGGGTGGCCTGTGTTCTTGAAAAACATAAAGTAGGAAAGTGAGGACCAGCTTGAAAAAAAAGCCTTTGCATCTGGCACACCAAGACATCAAGGGACACCAAGGTAAGAGCTGATGAGGCAGTGGCTTAGGCCATGTGCTGTCATTCTGGCTAGCAGGCATGTGCCACTTTGCAGTACTGTCTCTGTGAATATTCTGGGGCAAGGTTTATGCCAGTCATATTGATCTGCATTCAGAGATGCCTTATTTTCCTTTGTGATTAGTTAACAACAATAGCAACAACAAAAAAGCCTCCCATGTTTATAAAGTGTGTTCATATCTATGACCTGCTTTACCCCTTACAGAGGTAAGGTCAGTGTGATTATTTTTTCCACCTTACAGATATGGATACTGAAGCTTGGAGAGTTTTATAGAACTTGCCCAAGTCAGACAACCAAATAAGTGACCGTGCTAAGATGTTCTTATACCATGTTATGCCATTTCTGGAACCTAAAGTTGATGAAGAGCTAAAATTGTGGTGTTGGTTGCATTCCTTTCTAGAGGAAAGGGTAGTATGTGCCCTGGCCTTTTCTAGTTTGTAGATGCTACCTGCATTTTTTGGCTTGGTGTCTTTTTTTTTAATTTTAGGGAAGGGTCTACAGGGTGTTCAAGGCCTCACTACTAGAGCGGATTCTAGTGATCCTACTGTTTACAGCCTCCCAAAAGCTGGGAATACAGGCGCACACTGCAGTCTCTTAGCGCACCCTGGGGGTGGGGGCAGGGCCAGCGCCGCAAGCCCAGGGATCGAACCACCCCCTGTGCCTGCTTGCAGGTGATTTAATGTGCTGAGCTATTTGTTTTTATTTTATTTTATTTATTTTATTTTATTGAGAGACAAATATCAATGAGACAGTTTCAAAGCTTATTAATAGGACAATTTCATTAATTGATACATTTTACATTGTTATCTTCCTAGTGGTCATCCACAGTACAAGAAGCAGACAGGATATCCTGTCAAAACACTATTACTATCAATCTTTCTTCTCATAGAATTGAGCAAAAGTAGCTGCATATCCTAACTATTCTATATATACAAATATAAAATGGTCTTTCCTTTGTATCCCCTTTTTTTTGTTTAGTCCTGTCAGAGATGGGTATTCTATTGACATTTAAATATTATAGATGCTTGAATTCAGCAACACACTCCATCACAGTCCAGCAGTCCACAATAGTAGTGGGGTTTCCACAGAAGTTGTTGACTAGAGCCTTTTACAGCTCAGCATATTAATATGGCTTTACTTTATATACCTAATTTTTATACTTTTCTGCTGGATGGTTAAGACCAAGATAAAGCAAGATCTATATAACAAGAAATATATCTTTTATATCTGACAATGTCAGTCAAGTCCCCTCAGGACTTATCCTGAAACCCTATACCACACTTTGTAGATCCTTTGTCATTGTCAACCATGTGGATGAGTCATGGCCATTGCTTGACCAATTTGCTCTCTGTGAAAGCCTGAGAGAAAGTTTTCTCTCCATGTGATTCTTCTTAGGCACACTATACCTCATTGATTGCATTCCTCTGTGGTTCCTAGCCTTTCAAGGTCAGTGAAGACTGAGGACATAGGAGAACCAGTACTGTAACATCATGTAACTCAGTTGTGCCCCAAACTTCTTTTATCAAGAAGATTATGGAGCCGCTGAGCTATTTGGCCAGCCCTGGCTTGGTGTCTTCTTTAGCCATCTTTAAAACTATCAGTGGTAAGCTGAATTCTTCATACTGCCCATCCTTTTCACCTACTCTTTTGCCTTTTGTTCTGCTTTTAAGGACTTATGATTAGGTTCAGTCCCACTTGGAAAATTTTAGCGTCTTTAACCTTAATTATACCTGCAAAGTCCCTTTATATTATATAGTCACAGATTCTAAGGATAAGTGCATGCACATCGTGTGGAGTCATTATTTTGCTATCACATTCCTCTGATTATGCCATGCAGTTTCAGGCTTCTGTGTTCTTGTTCAAGCTACTTTCTGTGCATTGTCAAGATTCAAGATAAATATTACCTCTTTCATGTGATCCTGGCCAGCTGGTTGACTCTACTGTCCTTTTGGCTTCCTGTGGGCTTTCCCCTTCAGTATCATCTTAGGATCTGTAATATGTTCTTGAACATGTTTAGTTGTCTTACCTGTGCTTAAACCAGGTGGAGCTCCTGATACAGGTGTGTGTTTTTCTTGACATTCAGTCCCAGTGCCAAGCACAGGGCCTGCTACCAATCTAGTATTTGGTAACATTTGTTAAATGAGCAAAAGACTGCTTTCTGCAGGGAATTTGTCCTAACAGTGTGCTGGGAGGCTGAAGCCCCTTAACCTTAAACCCAGGGGACCTGGCCTAGGTTGTAAGACTAGCCAATGGCACCACTTAGTTTAAAACATAAACTTCATGGAGCAAATAATGACTTTTTGCAGATCATTAACTTTCTTGATGTAGCTACTGACCAGCTTGTGACCTTGGGGAAAGGTCATGGAATCTCATTTTTTCCATTTGAATGAAGAGGAAGTAGGACTGTCTGATTACCAGGGGCAATAGTTTAGGGTTAAGGCTGTGGAGCCAGACTGCCCATATGTGTACTGTACTTGACACCTGGCCCTACTTTTTACCATGCTTCCTGTTTCCTGGCCTGTTATTACCTCAGGTTCTTTACCTGTGAAGTGGAGAATCATGATAGCACCTACTTCATAAGGTTGTTCTGAGAATTACATCAGTTAAGAAATGTAAAGTCTTTATCAATTGTCATTAATGTTACCTCAAAATTCCCTTTGTGGGGCCAGGGAGATAGCAGAATAAGCACTTGCCTGGCAAATGCAAGGACCTGAGTTCAATCCCCAGTTCTGCCAAAAAGAGGGGGGAGCTAGGGAGATGATGCAGTGGAATAAGCGCTTCCCTGGCAAGCTCAAGGGCCTAAGTTCAATCACTGGTTCTGAAAAAAAAAAATTCACTTTGTGATCTAAACCGCATGGTTCTGTTGTGTTTTTCCTGAGTCTCCCAAGCTCTTCTCTTCCTGGCCCCCTGGATTGCTTTTCTCTGTCATACTCTTTGGAGATTTTGCCCTCTGGCTAACAAGTCTTGACCCCCACCACACAGGCATGCACTCATGCATGCACACACACATGCACACATACACACGCATGTATACACACACACACACACACACACACTCTCCCTCTAGCCCTAGCCCAACCCTTCCTGATATTTAAGTATTTTAACCACGGATGACTGAGCCCAGTGGTTGAGTGCTTGCCTAGTAGCATGCACAGGCCTTAGGTTTGATCTCCAGCACTACAAGCAAGTCAATATTTTCTGCCTCTGAATCAATCTAGGTGTGACTGTTCTCAGAGAATCTGTGGGATCTCTGGCTCAGCCGACCAAAAACAGTGCCTCTAGTGGCTGGCATCCAGGTTGAAGCCTTCTGCGTTTTGGCCACTTCTCAGGGTCATGTCCTTCTATGCCTGACAATAAGGTGCACAGCATTCTCCCAGGAGAGCTCTCTGAACACCCCATGTGCCAGTCTCTGAGCCTGAGTGGCAGGGTCTGAGGGGTAAAAGTACAGGTTGACAGCAGGCTGCTGTGTTCAAATCCTGGCTTCCACAGTTACTATCTGTGACACTTACTATCCATGACTCCCTGAGCAAATTACTTCGCAGATCTTCACCTTTTCATTTGTAAAAGGAGATGTAATAGTGCATTTAATTCATTGTTTAGTTGCCAGTATTAAAGACATAATTCATACAATGCCTTGAGTGATAACCAGGAAGAACTCTCAGCAATGGATAAGAATTGAAAACTTTATATTTTCCTAGCACTTTTGGATTCAGTTCTTCTTTTCTTTTTTTTTTTTTTTTTTGCAGAACCAGGGATTGAACTCAGACCCTTGCTCTTGCCAAGGAAGTGCCACTGAGCCATCTGGATTCAGTTTTTTACACTTTAATCTCTTATTTTGTTTGCACTTGGATGTTTTTCCCAATCAATTGCATCCATATTCAAATGGTAGTAAAAAAAAATGAATTTGAAGGCCAAAAGTAATTTTTTTAGTTAACTACTTGATGGAATTCAGTAAACATTTATTGTCTCTTCAGTGCTAGGTTTTATGCTGTGGGCTGGGAACATAACTTAGAGTATGGTACACGTTCTGTTTTCAGAATGTTTACAGTTTAGAAAAGAAAGTGGGTGTTTAAATATTCTAATCAAGGCTGAGAATGTAGCTCAGGTAGAGTGCTTGCCCAGCAAGCACAGGCCTTAGGTTCAATCTCCAGCCCTACAAATATAAACAAGTAAATATTCTAGGCAGAGGGAACCATGTGAGTTAAGGCCAGAAACACAGGAAGGCCAGTCAGCCTGACCCAAAGCAGGAGCATGCGGGCTGCCTTCTATAGCTAGAACTTAGTGCATGGAGAGAAAGGCGCAGGAAAGTAGGGAGGAAGGAGGGCAGTGTGATGAAAAGTAAAGCCAACGAGGCTGAAGGGTGACCTGAGTTTTGCTTTGTGGTGCTATCTCAGTTATGAACTCAGTTCGTTCAAAATTCATGTTTGAACACAGAAAAGTTCAAGAACTGAACATATTTTCCCTATAAGAAGTAATAAAAAAACCAGATAACTGGTTCTGAGGCCCCAGAATTACACTTACAAGTTCATTTTTCCAGGACATTAAATTTCTCAGTAATTTCTTTCTTTCACCTTGTGGTTCTCAGCTTTCTTCTTACCTTTACTGCTGGTGTCACTAACTTTCTTTGGAGCTAGGATTATGATATTTCATGAAAAAAAGAAAAAAAAGCACATGAAGAATGTTTGAATGCCTGAACTAGCACTATCTGTTGCCTGGACAAGAGTAACACTTAGACTGAAGCGTTACCCCCTTTTGTCCTTGGCGACTCAACCCTCTCGGCCCATACGGATTTTTTCAAGTTGGATTTTTGGTTGACTGTCCAGCATAATTACAAACACCTGGCAGATTTTTTCAGAATTGCTGTTTGAGTACTAGAAAGTTCAAGCATGAAGCCATTCAACACTGAGGTATCACTGTACGTAGAAATTAAGATCAATGGAGAGAAATTGAAGGATTACTGGTAAGGGTCTAATGGATTAAATTGTCTTAAAAAGGTCATTTTTTACTTCAGCATAGAGGACAAATTACAGAGAGCCAGATTAAACCCAGTGATTGGTCAGTGAGGCATGGCAGTAGATGGTGGAGAGGTGACGAGAAGCTGAATCAGGGCAGTGGGAGTAAAGGAGAGGAAGAGGGAGAAGGAAAGGTACAGAGCATTTAGGAAGTGGATCCACATGGCTTGGAATAGTTGACTGAACAGAAGGATGAGGGGATGGGCAGAGTACAGAATGGTGGCTGGGTGGTGGTGCCATTGTGTGACAAAAAACACTGAGTTAGAGATGTTTAAGAATAAGCAGAGAGTGATAGCCAGTAAGGGCCTAGATATTTAGGTCTTGTGCAGAATGGGAACCTTTACAAACACCTGGTTGGAAATCATCTGCTTCTAGGTAGAGGCTGGGCTGCAGGAGTGGGTGAGATTACTCAGGGAAGGGAGGTGCAGGAAGAAGAGAAGAGATGAAGGACAGCATGCGAGCAAGTTCACAAATAATTAAAGGTTGGGCAAGGGATCAACAGCCAGTGAAGACAGAGAAGGAAGAGGAGAACCAGTAATAGGTAATGTCTCACAAAGCAATGGAATATAGTGACCCAGACAAAAGAAGGTGGGAATATCAGATGCTATGGGGAGGGAGTTGAAGCAGTGTTTTGACAGAAAGGAGCACTGAATTCCTTAAAGGCTCTGAGGGACTTCTGTGTCTTCATCTCTCAGATATATATCTGTGTCAGTGGTATCTGTCTGGAGAAAAGAAAGGATTAGGCAAGGATCACATGATGGGAAGGACCTCTGTTCCAGAAAAACCCAGGAACATCTCTATCACAGTATATGAGAACTGCGTAGATCCACAGACCTACTACTCAGTAGAAAGCTCTTAATACATTTATTGTGAATTCTTTAAGACTTTTTTCACGTGTATAAACAAATATGGTGTTTATGTGTATATACATATGTAACTTTAAAAATAAATACTGCCTTGGGCCAGGGATATAGCTCAGCAGCACAGTGCCTGCCTGGCAAATGCTAGGTCATGAGTTTGATTCCTGGTACCAAATAAATGAATGAATGCACGAATGAATGAATGAATGAGTGAGTGAGTGAATGAATACTGGCTCATACTGTGTGTGCTCTTCTGGGACCTGCTTCTTTTACTCAACTGAATGCAGTAGTCATATTTTTCATGTTACTGTGTGGATAACTATTTCAGTTTGTAATGGCTGCAAAGTAGTTATATTTAAATGGACTAATTGTTTTTAACAAATTAGATCCTTATTGATGAACTTATATGTTGTTTCTAGCTTTACTCAACCTCAGCCAGTGCGGGGGTAAGTGCTCTGTACACGTTGTCCCTGCGTGTTTGCAAGGTCACACGTAGTCTGAACTGCAAGACTTGTGTCCTGCTCATCTCAGTCCTCCACACCAAGCATCAAGTAGGTGCTCTGTAGGACTGTTAACAGTGCTCTGAAGTGAGGTTGCTGGAGTCCTGCAGTATCTTGTTTATCTTTGTATTGTTAATGTTTTTATTAAAAATGTTTGGAGGGTGCTAGGGATTAAAGCTAAGGCTGTGACTTTGCTAAACGTGCTTTCTACTGCTGATCTGTACCCTCACTCCCCACCTTTGCATTTTTGGCGGTACCGCAGTAATCAACATCACAAAAAAATTATTGACTGAATGAATAATCTCAGGGGTATACAGAATTCTACCCTGAAAAGAAAAGCATCAGTAGTGATTTCCTTTTTTTAGAGTAATGTGCGTTCGAATGCACTTTCCTAAACATTGCAAGCTTTAGACATTTTTTTTTCTCTAGTCAAGGGAGGAAAACTTTGTTCAGGACCCAAGGCCATGGGCTTGGGAGCCTCAAGGCCCCTTCCAGAAGAGGCTTGCTTACTTGACTTTCTTCTTGGGGTGTAGGTTGTTGGGGTGGCCAGACTTCTTGCAGCAGTTGACAGCATGATGGTGCAGTTGAGCATAGTATTTGCAGCAGGTCATCTTATCAGAGTTGTATTTCTGGGTGAGCTGGTGTAGAGATAGCTCAATGACATTTCTTTTTTTTTTTTAATTTTAATTAATTTTATTTGGTACAGGGTCTCACTACACAGCTCAGACTCATAGTGATCCTCATGTCTCAGCCTACCCAGTACTGGGTTATTATAGGTGTGTGCCACCACATCTGGTTTCAGTGGCAGGCATAGTGTGCCTGGGGTTCCAGGGCCGGCATGGCATGCAGTAGTACCAGGGACCAAACCTAGGTCCCTGGCTTGCCTAGCAGACCCTTAGACCACCAAGCTATCTCCTCAGCCCTTCAGTGATACTTCTAATGAATGCTCTGTATTCCTCCTCCTCTTCTTCCTCCTCTTCTTCCTACTCCTCTTTCTCTTCTTTCTCCTCTTCTTCCTCCTCCTCCTCCTCTTCCTCTTCCTTCCTTTCCTTGGCCAGGAAAAAGGCTAGATAAAAATGCCTAAAAATAATTGGTTAGAGAGAGAAGTTAAAGACTCTGAATAAACCAGGCATGGTAGTGCACACCTGTAATTCCAGCCCATGAGATTCTGAGGCAGGAGGATCTTTCAAGTTCCAGACCAGCCTGGGCTACAAAGTGAGTCAAGGCCTGCCTGAACTGCATAGTGAGACCCTGTCTCGAAAGACCAAACAAGCAAACAAAAGACTGAATATTAGGTTAGCACTATCTTCCCCTCAGCATTACTTACTGTTTTTTAATCCCCCATGATTCTCTTCACAGAACCTTTACTATAGGATAATCTCTTGCTCAAGTGCTGCGTGGCTGGTGCTGGATTGCCCTTACCACAAGAGACCAGCAGAAAACACAAGGTGTAGCTGTGGTGGGCTGTGTACGAAGCACAAGTGCAGAAATTTTCTAAATGTTGAATCATTTCCCCAAATTTAATTTCTACCTCCTTTTGGTTCTGTGGTATGTTTTATTTTTTATTATGTTTTAAATTATATGTTAATTTTTTGTTTTTTTAGTTTTATTTTTATTCTTTTTGGTATAGGGTCTCACTGAGCAGTTCGGACTCACAGTGATCCTCCTATCTCAGCCTCCCCAGCACTGGGACTACACACATGTGCCACCATGCCTAGGTGCCAAGGCTGGCATGGTGTGCCCCGGAACAGCATGGCATATGCAATACTGGGGATCAAACTCGGGACCTCATGCCTGCCAGGCAGGTGCCTAGACTGCTGAGCTATGTCCACAGCCCTGCTTTTGCTTTTATTGAGGTACAGGGCCATTCCATTGCATCTGATTTTGTATTAAATTCTTAAATATATTTTATGGTCTAACCCTTTTTTGAAAAAAATTATTAGTACATGTTTGCAGTACTTTAGTGATTATACTCATTGTGAGGAACTGGTACATGGACATAACACATCTTGATTCTTTTTTCCCCTTCTCCTTAACCCCCCCCCCCCGTTTATTTCAAAGATCCACTTATTCCTTTTGGTATTGGTTTATACAATTTTACTTATTGCTTGTAATGCATATAATTTCATATAGGGCTATTTGTACCTAATAACTTCTCAAAATAGGACTTTATATTCTTGCCCAATTATAATTCTGGATAAATCTAGAAATATTTGGTTGTATTCTGTTGAAAATAGCATATTAAGATTTTTTCAATTAAGGTTACATTAATTCTACAAATTCCTAGGCTGGCATTTTTATGCTTATGTTTTCGTCTCATATGATGTATTTACTCTTCATTTTTTGTTTGTTGGGTTTTGGTTTGGTTTCTTTGGGTATTGGGCATCGAATCTAAAAGTACAAGTGAGCCATATCCCCAGCTCTTTTTATTCTTTGGGATGGGGTCTTGGAAAATGCCTAGACTGGCCTTGAACCCGCAGTTCTTGAGCATTCAGAGCAGCTGGGATTACAGGCAAGCACCTCAGCACCTGGCTGTTTATTCAACGTTTTTGTAGGTACTTTGGTAAGAATAGATAATTGTTCTTTCTCTGGATCTCTTACTCACCCTGCCTAATGGTTTGATTTCCTGTCTCCTGCCACTCTGCTGGTTGTGGGAGTTAGAAAGATGAATATGTCATCACTCTCCCTCAGAAAACTACTGTGGTGAACAGAAGAGATGACAGGTCTGGTAATTACAAGGAACTCTATTCATTACTGGGAAGAAACACAAGATGCTCAGGAAGCTCCAAGCAGGGGCACCAAGCAAGGCTGGCAGTGTTGCCCTGGAGGAGGGGACCCCCGTGAATTCTCCAGGCTGAATGGAAGGTAGCCTGTAAAGAGGAAAGCATATTTCAGGTGGATAGAATGTTCACATGTTTGGAGGTGAAGAGACAAGGAAAACTACTCAAGTATTTCAGGAGCTATAATAGTGGAGGCATAGGCTGAACATGCAATGGTAGCTGGAAAGGAAGCAAGGAGGAGGGGGACGCAGAGTGTGAAGACCTTTGTGCAAAGGAGTTTGGATGTAGGGTTGGAGGACTAGGTGTAGAAATAAAATGGCCTGGTTTATGTTTTATTTAAAAAGTCCCTCAAGCTGTTATGAGAAGATGACATTGAAAGATAGCAGACTTGGCCAGAGAGGCCAAGTAAGGGGCCTCTGTGTCATCTGGAGGCCAGGAGGCCACAACAGTGGCATAAGGATGGAGTCAGGCAAAGATCCTGAGCTGCTGAAGCAGGCAGCAGGCAACACACATGTGTGCATGCTTACCCATTTTTGTTAACACTTACCCACTTTGTACTGGTTTAGGCAGGATTTTTTTCCCTATTACATTCTGACTACTAAGTAGAAAGCTATTGATTTTTAAATATATCTTCCATTTTTTTGAACTTTTAGTTCTAAGTTGGATAAGTTGGTTTCTTTGGCTCTTTCTAGGTATTTATATTTATATAGATACTTTGGCATATTGAAATTTTTGACCTTTCCCCTTTTTCCATTTTTATTATGAAAATCTCAAACATACACAAAAATAAGGTGAATACTTTAATATGCTTCCAGTATGCCCTTTTCCCCCACTTCATCTTTCTCTTTTTTGCTTTTATTATATTTATTGGATTATCTTAAAGCTAAATCTCAGACCTTTTATCATCTCTGCTCTACATACCTATGCATGAATTTCTAAAAACTATCAACATTTTCTTAGGTAGCTGCTATGCCATTTTTGTGCTTAATTAACAATAATTCCATGGCATAACGTAATTTCTAGTATACATTTAGATATCTTGTTTATGTAAAGATATCAGTTGATTTATTCCAGTTGGGATTTGAATCACACATCACATTTGGTAATCTGAACTCAGAATACTTTTTTTAATCCATAGCAGCCTCTGGCTCTGTCCCTCTTTTTAAATAATGCCAATGAATGTTAAACCCTGTATGTTGTTTCTTCATACTATAATTTCACTCTTGTATTTCTTATAAACTAGAGATTAGCTTCAAGTGGCTAGTTGGATTGTGACTTGTTTTATCTTGCAGGGATAGGTGTGGGACTACTTCCTAGGCAAGGCTGTCAAGTTCTTCTGCCTCACAGTCCCCTGTGAGGATGCCAGCATTGATCAATGGGTGCAGGTGATGACAACTCAACCTCCATTGTAAACTTACCAGCCTTTCATGGAATGAGTTCATCTTCTCAAGAGTATCTTATTCTTTTTTTCTCTTTTGTTTCATGATTGTCTTCTGAATGAATTAGTTCATCAGGGGCTACAAAACGTTTTTCTAATTCTGTTCATCTTTTTACATTATTGTTAAATAAAGAATGTTCCAGGACTGGCCAGATAGCTGAATGGACTAAAGCACCTATTTAGGCAGGCACAGGACCGGGGTTTGATCCCCAGCATTCTGTGCTGGCCCTGCCCCAATGGTGTACTGAAATGGTAGCAATAGAGACTGGGTGTGGTGGTGTACACCTGTAATCCCAGCCCTTGGGAAGCTGAAAATAAGAGGATCATTACAAGTCTGATCTGTGTAGCAAGACCCTGTAGACCTAGTACTGAATACATTTAAGAAAAATAATAGTAAAAAGATGAAACATGTTCCTTTAATAACTAATTATTCTAGTTATTCTACTGTCTTGAAATGTAATATGTACCAAAAATTGGTATAAATGCTTCCTTCACTTTCTTTTATTTCAATTTTTACAATAAGGACCTGCAACCTTAGGTTCTGGTTTGTTTCAATTGGTGTTCTTTTTCAGATTCTATTGAATGCTTTTAGCTTTTTATTACTGTATAGGCAAGGCTGGTTCTCTCCTAGTGACCATCATAGCTTAGCCTCTGTGAAACATACTTCATTTGCACAAGTTTTGCATCCTGGGGTATATGAATGGGTGTCAGTCCCACACATCAGTGCATTTAGTCTTGTGCTTTCAGAAGACAGAACCATCTTTTTTTTTTATTTCCCTCCTGTTCTAGGTCACACAGTGAACAAGATGTGTAAGCACTCAGATTCAGAGGTGGCTTGTCTTGCCAAAGAAGTTTACACTGAGTGGAAAACTTTCATTGAAAAACATTTGGATAGACCATGTATAGAAGTCCAAAGTGATCCTAAAACAGAATCATTTAGGAAAAATGCCCGGAAACTACTCTCAGAAGCCTTGGAATTAAAGGTACTGTCCTGGATGGAATGTGATTCCTAGGGACTCTTGGTTAAATGAACCTCATGGTTTGAATGTTTTGATTTGTTTTTGATTTTAGTGTTTTGGAGACAGGGTCTTGCTGTGTAGTCTTGAATTTACTATATAGTCCAGGCTGACCTGGAACTTGTGGTGTGTCTCCTGCCGCTGTACCTTGAATGAGCCTCATGTTTGTGTAATGATTCTTCATAGACTGAAGGCTGTAACTTTATTCTAATAGGTTATTCTTTAAAGATTCTAGGTTTATGAACTTTCTGAGAGATGGTATTAGAATATTACAAGCTTTGTAATGAGTGAGACCTAGGCTGAAACCCTGTGACTCTATAGGCAAATTCCTTGACATTTCTGAGATTTACTTTATCTGAAAAAAGAGAATTTTAATTTTTATCCTTTAAGTTTATTGTGAAAGTTAAGCAAACTATTTATATTGAAGAATATTATCTAGTATCCACTGATTAGAAGTCATTAATTTATTGAATGTTAGTTATTTTACATTTAAAAGTCTTTCCAGGGCTGGGGAGATAGCTCAGTAGAATAAGTACTTGCCTGGCAAGCCCAAGGTCCTGAGTTCAATCCCCGTACTGTAAAAAAAAAAGTCTTTCCATTACCACTGAAATAAATATTTTGGGATAGACTAAAGTATGTTATTACTTATGTGAAAGGTGATGAAGAACTGTCTGTTGAAAAGACTCTCTTTCCCCTCCTTTGTCAACATTCATACTTTCAGTTCTAAAACATAAAATCAGTTGGATAGATGTTCCCTGTCATCTTCATAGCTAGTAATTTGGATGATACTAGTGGTTTGAAGTGTACATGCTGAAGAAGCATTTTTGTTCATTGATGATAACCTTAATCACCATCAACCAAAGGATTTTACAGGCTTATTGGAAAATCAGGCATGTAAAATCCATATATTTTTCTCTTCCCATGATGTTTGAAGGTATCCTTATGTAAATATCCATTTTTAAAAAGAAAGCTACAGTTTTAGGTTTGTTTGGTTGTTTGAGACAGGAATTCACTATGTAGCTCAGTCTGGCTTGGAACTCAAAGCAGTCCTCTTGCTTCAGCATCCAGAATGCTGAGATTACAGGCATACATACATCATCACCCCAGGGGCACCACTTTTAATAAGAGATAGAATTCAGAAAGCTGATTTAAGCATGTGTGGTGGCACATGCCATAATCCCAGCACTCAGAAGCTGATGAGGGAGGATTGCCACAAGTTAAAGCTACCTTGAATTACATAGTGAGACACTATCTCAGAACATAAAAACAGAAAAAAGAATCTATTAAGTATTAAATCACTTACTGCATTCTTTGTTTTTAACCTTTCTATCCCAATTATTTATTCAAAGGGGCCAGGGGAGATAGCTCAGTGGCTTAAGTGCCTCCCTGGCAAGCACAAGGTCCTGAGTTCAATCCCTGGTACCAAAAAAAAAAAAAAGGCAATTATTTATTCAAAAAAGATGGAAAAGTAAAATTGTGGTATATTATGGGGATTTGTTTGTTGTTCTGAGACAGGATTTTGCTCTGTAGTTTAGGCTGGGCTCGAACTTGCAGCAATCCTCCTGTTTCAGCCTCCTAAATGCTGGGACTACAAGCTTGTATCACCATGATGCCTGGCTGTATTATTTACTTTCTTTTTTTTTTTTTTGGAGGAACTGAGGATTGAACTCAGTCCTTGCACTTGCGAGGGAAGTGGTTATTCCACTGAGCCATCTCCCCAGCCCCTATTTTTTTTTTAATTTATTTTTTATTTTATTGAAGTACAAATATCAATCAGACAGTTTTAAGGCACCTTAACAAGACAGATTCGATAAATTAATACATTGCAAACTGTTTTGGTATCATACAAGGTACATACATGATATTATACTTACAGACATTATTACAGCAGATGTCTTTTATCAGTAAATTAAGAGTGTAGCTGTTTACTTATTTTTTATACCTGAATTATATCAAAAATTCAATTCCCCAGCCCTATTATTTACTTTTTCAAAGAAAGTTTTAGCTTTAGGTTTTTAAAAATAAAAACTTATTAATAGAATTTTTTTTTAAAAGGCAGAAAAAAAATCATCGTTGAACTTACCATCCATTCACAATCTTGTTAATATATTGGTGTAGCCGGGCGTGGTGGCGCATGTCTGTAATCCCAGCACTCGGGAGGCTGAGGCAGGAGGATTGTTGTGAGTTCGAGACCAGCCTGAGCTACAAAGTGAGCTTAAGGCCAGCCTGAACTGCATAGTGAGACCCTGTCTCAAAAAGACAAAAAAAATAAAATAAAATAAATAAAAAATAAAATAAAAATAAAAAAAATTTCAAAAATTTCTATAAATATAGCTGAGGGATTTATTTTAGAAA